>CM037155.1:398281-418657 GCA_020921065.1 Vaccinium darrowii
ATGGAAGAAGATAAGCACTGTGTTCACTTCACATTTCCAAAATATTTTTTTCCCCATCTCTCATCTCTCCAATCATTAATCACCTTCTCTCTCTACTCGTACCCCTCTCTCCAATTATTACAACTCTCTCTAATTATTACTTTTTTTCCAAAAACCCATCCAAACACTATCTCAAAATATTATTCTCAAAACTTTCAACCAAACAAAGCGAAGATCTCTGATGGGAAGGATGATGCTTCTCTCTCTTTGGAGTTTTAGCTTCTTTATTCTTTGGAGCTCTGATTTGGGTCTATTGTTTTTCGGTGTTTTTTGGGTCTTTAGGTTTTTCATGTTCTCTTTTGGGTGTTTCTAGTTTTGGTTTGTTTCTTGCCTTCCTGGCTAGTTGGGTCATGGGTGGCGATTTTTTCGCCGGTGTGCCCTTGTCCCTTTAATCTTTGCTCTTCCTCCAAAGATTAATAAATTTTTTTTTAAAAAAAATAGATAATAATAAGCGTCCAAACTTAGTCATTTACCAAGTGCAATTAGCTTGGCTTGATCAAGAATCCATTTCATCCTAGTCAAGTATACTTTCAATATTTTGAAGGGTTTTGAACCGATGCTTTCATTACCATTGATTTGGATTTTGAAATGGTTTCAAGAATGAATTGATTTGAAATGCACCAAATGTTGGTTCTCCTTCTTGTCGGCCTGATTTTTTTCAGGGTTGTTTTTCATTTATTTGAGCCGAAATAAGATAAACACATAAACTAGTGGAGGACTTAACCTAGACGACCACCCTACAAATTCCAAATGTTTTTTAATTATAAATATAGTAATTATCTTTAAAAAAATTACAACTATATACGTTTCCGCCCAACTAAATGTTGCTAGAGAGTTCGCCCAACCCATATTCAAATCCTGCATCCGTACGTCCCTAAAATCAGCCATAGAAAAAATTGCAAAATAAGTAGTTGACAGAGAGGAGATTAAGGAGACAAACTGGAATAGATAAATTCCTGCAGGATGTTGAAGTTGTTTCCACTTTTGAATGAAGAAGGCGTTCCAGCCAATATAGCCAAAGCATGAAATTTGAGATCTTCTTCTCCCTCCAAATCCCAATGTGCCAACCAATGGTAGCGTTTAAGCAGTTTTAGAGCAATGTCTGTACGACTCAGAACAATAAGAGTTAGCTAAGGGAATAGTTATTTAATTTTCTAAACTATGAAGTTTGGTAGCACTTTAATAACGTAGGAGTAACTAAAAAAGGAAAGGGCTAAAAACATCTCGCTAAGCAACTGTTGTTAAGGTTGGAAAAATATATTGATTGAGTGAAATTTGTATAAAAATGTATGAAAGCATATTAAAAAGTATAAAAAGTTAATTGGAGTTGGTTTTTTTTTTTTTTTGTGTGATCATTTTCTTTTAAAAAGGACCCCCTTAGTAATATCCTCTTGCCAAAATTCTTGTTTTGTTTTTTGGCATGTGTGTTGTTAGTAAATTACATATATTTTTCAATTCATAATGTTCTATATGTAAAAGTTCTGTGTAATAGAAATAAGTGAGACCTATCAAATAATATCTATATTGTAAATAAAAACAATATAAAATTAAAAATACACATTATTTTTTGAGATGTTTAGAATAGTGAAAGTGAACACGAATTACTTGGAACGGATGAATTAAAACCAGAATATTTCCATTTGATCCTTTCAGGAATAGCATCATTTTATTGGTCGCATGTGAATTAAAAATGTTAGGTATACAGTCATCATCTCTAATTACAACTCCAACCCTCCTAAGTGCTTTTCATTGTTTTACTGACAATGGTGCCTGGACTATTTTATGCGCACTTTGACTTGTTCCCTTTCCGCTTTAGTCAAAGGCAGTTCATCCATGCCGAGACTAGGGGATTCACAAAAAATTTCTTTTAGTTTGAGCCCAAGAATTAATCAAACTCATAAGTCATACCTACCAACCAACCGTATAATAAAATGGATTTTGTTAATATGTGCCCCTAAGGCGGAAGGCACATGATAATGTTCATTAAACGAGCCTAGTTAACCCAACTTTTGTCAAAATATAGTGAAAGTAATTTATTGCTTGTGTTTCAAACTTACATTTCCCATACAAACAAAGACAAATAAATGAGTTAATGTACTCCTTATCATATGTCTATGGGGCACATGTTAACAAAATCCTAATAAAATTTACTTACCGTATAGTTGGCTACGTGTGAGCTGATACAAAATTTTGAACCCCCGTTCACCTATAAAGCACCATTCGTCCATGAGAGGCATCAACCACTGAACCATCTTCCTGTCCCCATGCTCAGCAGCATAGAACAGAGCTGTATCTTTCAAATGGGTCGCCATATTAGGCAAAGCCCTGTTCTTGTCAACTAGCAGTTTCGCCACCTCAATGTTGCCAAATCCGGCCGCCCTATGTAGGGCAGTCCGGCCGCCGTCGTCGCATATGGCAAGGTCATCCGGCGACATCTTCTCCACTAATTTCTCCAAAAAATCCTTTCCCCCAACCATTTTAACTGCCACGATGAGCGCCGTTTCTGAGTCGACTGTAATGCGGGCCCTCACTGCATCTGGCTCTTTTTGTATGAATTTATCGGCGGTTTCCCAATCACCTTTGATTGCGGCTTTGTACAGTGGCAAATAATAGAACAGCCTGTAGTCTTTATCTGCAAAAGAAATTGTCGTTAATTGATCAAAAATAAGGAATCTGAAGTTTTAATGCTGCTAATCCTTTTCTCAATTACTATTACAGTGGTTCGAATTTCACAAAGGACAACCATTTCAAATGTAAGTGAATTTCAGGGCTCCATAATTTTTCGTTGTATATTCTAGCTAGGCTAGACATTCGATTATAGAAAAAGAAAGAATGAAGAAACAGAGAAGAGGTTTCGAAATGGTATGGAACGATATTGATTGAGTTTAAACGGATTACGAAGTTTAATTAGTCGAACAATTTTCATTAATATCGCTTTTAAAAACTAAATTCCTTCACTTCTTTAACTTCAACAGATTAAAATGATTTTTCTTTTTTTTCACTTATTCGACTCATAGAAGGAATTTACTCATATTCGTAACATACAAAAAATAATTGTATTCCACTTTATTATACTTGTCCATCGGTCATTTAAGTTTGTTATTGTGACCCACCTGATATTTTTTTAAAAAAAATGCTATTTCCTTTATGAGGTCTATTTTGATTTTTATTAACTGTAAAAATGGGATATTTCATATTTGTGTTGTCTTGTCTTGTAGTATTACTTTTCTACTAAATACTATATGATGGGCTGAGTTGGCTGGGAGGATATACACGCATGGTAGTCTTAGTCTCACCATATTCGCTATTGCGGTTAGAGACTGAAATTATGCAAAGGCAAAACAAGTCTGGGGGTTGAATAGGACTAATAACTAAAAATTAATCACGTCTAGTCCAAGCCAATCACCCAAGTTCCATGACTGTTCAAGCAATTCAACAACTCCAACGCAAGAAAAACAAAGTAAAGAGACAAGAAATGCAATATACGTGGAAACTACTTAAAGTCTAATACCCAAAGCATAAAACCACCACACCGGATCCGTTGTCCCCAAATAGTGTCCCCCTTTGGTGTCCTATCCCCCTATTGCAGCCATGTGTCACACACTAAAAACCCTTTAATCTGTTGTTAAATCCTTTCTCCGCTAAAATGCCATTAAAATCATTCTCCGTTAGAACTTCTAACCCTTTAGTCTCTTTTTCACTTAGTCTCCTTTTCGCCTCATTTTCTGGAGAAAAGAAAAGGCACACAACTTTTCTTTGATGATCAGATTGGAGCTATTGGGTTTCTTCCTGATAATGCCCTTCATTTCAAAGGTCTCCAAGTTTATATAGAGGTATAAACATGTATATAATATAGCGATTTGTAGTCCATTTTAGCTTGTTACTCGATCAAGATTTTAAAATCAGCGAATTCTATTTTTGTTTTTGTGGTTTTCAACATCGGTTCTACGGACAATCTATTCCTTTTGAAACATTTGAAGATGCAGTGAATAAAGCAAGCACTCGTGGCTATTTCTTTCTGATTATGCAGAGTTGGTCATTTAATTACTTGAAGAAAAAATTATTTGCGCATAATTCCACGGTTATTTTTTTTATTTTTTATTTTTGTTCGGCAATAAAATTTATTAGAAAACTTGACAAGGGTACATCAAGTTGGGGGAGAGAAGAGAGTACTCCAACGGAGGTTGAAGGAATTAAAACACCACATGGGACAAAGCCCAAAACACCTTAGAGGGCAAAGCCCCAACAACCCTAATGGCCTAGCCCCAAAAAAAAATACAGCTACGAAGCCTAATACACATGGGCACACCAAATACAACGATGAAGCTCAGAGATCAACAGAGAACCCCTAGTCACATACACCTCCACTGCTACAGCCACCACGGAAACCGGCCGCAAGCCAACCGACCGAACCACCACGCACAAACATAGCCACCGAGAAGCATAACCACCACCCACATATCGGCCGCGGAATCTCACCTAGCCGTTAGGCGATAACCGATGCATCCAACAATGCAACCGGCGGGAGACCAACGCCAGCACTGCCCGAAACCCAAAAGCGGACCATCTAGCCGTTAGGCCAAGAACTGAAAAACCCAGGGGTAAGACCGGCGATGGGGCAAAAGGGCGGCAGAAACTGAGATGGGGCAAACCGAAGAGCAGCAGCCAAGCAACACAGATACAGGTAACCAGGGAAGGGGAAGAGAAGAGAGAAGAGGAGGAGGACAGAAGAATACCCATACCGAACGCCAATCACGCCGCCAACACGAGACCCATCAGCGACCGTCAAGCTACCGCTTGTAGAGAGAGAGGGAGAGGATTTTTAGAGAGAGAGGGAGAGGTTTGTTTTTTTCATACCTAATTCCACGGTTATTGTTGTTGGCAGATCGTATGGTGAAAGTGAGTATTTCAACAACTATTTACGAAATTCCCTCCATCTCACGGTTTAAGTTTTTTACGACAAAGCATTTTTTGGATTAAAAAAAGTACAATTTCGGCATAATTTTTGTTGGCTGGCAATGCCTTGGAGCAAGATTTTCTCCTCTCCTTTTTTTTTTTTTTTGTTATCAACAAACCAAATTGGTGCATGGAGTGAAAATAAAATTGGTTTTAGCCCAGAGCACATGATTAGAACTCTTGATTTGCCCAAATCATGTGTTTGACATAAAAAATTTAGAATACATCTACAGGAAATTAAATCATCTTTGATTTCCTTTAAAAAAAAAAAAAAAAAACTCTTGTTTGGACTTTAGAGTGAAACGGCATTTTTTTTTTTTCAAGAAAAGGAGGTGAAAAGGCCCGTTGGTTATTGACAGTGAGATGTTTTCTAACAGATGAAGCTTAGTAACGGACTAAAAGATTTTTCCCCACTAAAAAACAAAGAAAGAAAGACTAAAGGGTTTTTAGTGTGTGACACATGGCAGCAATAGGGGTAGGACACCAATAGGAGACACCATTAGGGGACAGCGGATCCGGAGTGTTAAACCACGGCCTTACTCTACTTATATTTCATAATCCAAAAGTTGCAAGAAATTGAAAAACAAGGAATTTTACCTACAAGCAACTTGTTCTTCTTGGCTCCAATTCTTGAACTAGAACCCTGTGCTCCTTGAATTCATGAACCCACGAGAATTACCATCTCGATCTCCGCATCTTCACGACTCCAGATCATCCGGTCCAAGTAGACTAAAAGGCACCCAAACATGATGAATGAAAAAGATTTGATTCTTATGAAGATTTTTGAAAACCAAAATCAATTTAGAGTGGATCCATGGAGAAGAAGACTCTAGATTGAAGAAAGATGAGAAGAGCAAATTCAAATCATCAAGAATATCAAGTTCCACAAAGAGAGAAGGGATGAGACTTTCTCTCTCCAAAAAGGGGCTGATTTTTCAATGAAGTGTCTACCCTAAAATGAGAGGAAAAGAGCTTATATGGTGCACAAATTCAGATTCCTCATGTAAGCCTCTCAAAACATGACACATGTCGTTAAAAAGTGCTACCAGACGCGTGTAAACACTTGTGAACTCAGCAGTCACTAAAATGACACGGGCTATCAAATGCTTACAAACGCCAAGTGCAAAGCAAGGGCTATCAGACGCGTGTAAACGCTTGTAAACGCAATGAGGGATTCAAAAGACTAGAATTCAAATGCCTTTGTCAAAATTATGATTTAGGAAGTGTATCAATGCACTTGACTAAGTAAAACACATGAGGCCTAAACCATGATGCAAACATGCATGCATGAGTATACCTTTTCGGATTGAGCTTCGAAACACTTAACAAGGCATTGGCTTGATCATGAAGCTTGTAATCTCTCGAATGGAGCATCTAGACTCAAGCCCAAAGCACTCAACCTCCCAAAACCCCATAGGCAAATTACATACACCGAAAGGCTTGACATAACCCGGAAAACGCCAACAAAACTAACAAAGACTTTCTCTCTCTACAATGCATAGCCCTGAAATCGACATAACTGCTCCATTTGATCCAAAATCAACGGAAGAAAAAGACCGGCCATCTGAAACGAAGCACAAAGAAAATCAATTGGAAAATCCTTCTAAGGAAGCAAGCCCCATGGAAACTGATCAGAATATTTTGGGCCAGACCAATACCCCCGAAATACAAATGGATAACGCAGGCAAGGAGGATTCTACAGGGGATCAAGGAAAGAAATTTATAGCTCAAAGAAAACCTTCTGAGAAGGCTAGATCCTTTAAAGCAGCTCTTCTTAACGCATACACAGTCTATGGAATGTGAAAAACAGAAAACTTCTGATTTCGATGATGACCGTGATGATCAAGATGCAGAGACTGCCAATACAATTTCCAGAATTAAGGTGGACTTCTCGAAAGAACTCATGGAACGCATAAGGCAGAACCACAAAGGGTGTCTGATTATCAAACTTCAGGGCCGAAATATGGTTTTCAAGCACCTTATGGATAGAATTTCAAACCTGTAGTATCTTGAAGGGCTTTTCACCCCTGTAGATATAGGTTTGGTATTCTATCTTACATGATTCGAATCAAACTAGGATGACAACAAAGTCTATATGGGAGGCCCGTGGATTATCCAAAATGACTACCTAATAGCGACTCGGGGGATGGTGTAGTGCAGAAAATGCACTGCACCGTGTAGTGCACCATCCGAGACCGTCCATTTCGAGAATGGATGGCTCGGATTTAATCCAGCTGTACAGGGAATAAATCCACGTAAGCTTGGATCACGTGCTTCCTTAACTCAGCCCTAAATCTGCAAGACAGAAAAAAGGGTTAGAGCACCTTTGCCTCTCGTTGGCAAAGGCCCTCTGATGCCTAAGGTAGGATTTCGTACTGGAATTCTTAAATCACAATGCGTATGAAAAGGGCTTTCACAGCGTACCTTTCTTCATGGGCATAGTGCTGTATTTATAAGTGTAGATAGCTTGTTGATTTAGGCATCTCGTGCCCCAGTTTCCTAATGGCTTTAGGAATCCTTTTCCTAATAGGACTTATCTATTAGGATCAAGCTTCCATGTCCTGCTAGATCTCATCTTGCAGTGGTCTTTCTTTCCATATAGGATTCTTTCCTATACAGGGTGTACTCCTAATCACGTTAGGACTTCCCAAATCAATCCCTTATTCCACGGGATTGCTTCTTATCACATAAAGAACCGTCACAGAATATTTTGGAATGTCTCACCGCCCTATACGTGGCGGTGCCGTGCTTCCACGTAGCTCGGAATAACCCGTACATAGCTCAGCTCATTAAGCCGAGCTGAATTATGTATTCCAGAATGCTGTTTAAGCTATATATGTAGCCTACCTAGCTTGGCCATATCAGGGGCATCTCTTTGTGTTCTACGCCGAGCTAGTGCATCCTGACTTATTAGTTCACTCTTATCAATCTAGCCTTATTCATGGCCAAACCAGCTCGGCCCAGGGCTCAAGGACTCCCTATGTTATGCCAAGCTTACTCACCCGCTTCGTGCTATCTGCTCAAGGCACGTGCTATGCCTTTTACTAGGATTATCATATTTTACCCACTTCATCAGCAGTGAATTGAATCCAACTATCAATTGTTTGGATTAAATTCGAGCCATCCATTGTCGAAATGGACGGCCGGATGATGTGCATTGCACCGTGTAGTGCATTTTCTGCACTACAGGGACCCCATAGCCTGACATCAGCTATAAAAACTGCAATCTGGATGAGATTCAAATACCTCCCGTATGAATATTATGACGAGGAAAGTCTATGGATTATTGCGGCCAAGCTAGGGGAGCCACTCGAGGTGGATCATAACACCATAGATGGATTACGGGGCAGTTATACTCGTGTCTGCATTGAACTGGATTTAAGCCAATCATTGGAAATTTCGGTGGCAGTAGGTAAGTATGACTATCTAATTGAGTATGAACACATTCATCTAATTTGCTTCTCTTGTGGCAAGGTGGGTCACCGGAAAGAAAACTGCAGCTTATTATCGGCGCCAGAGAAGATGGAAACTGAAAATCTGACTGTACAACATTGCACTGTAAAAACCAGATGATCTAGGTTATGGTGATTGGATGATTGTTACCAGGAAAAACAACAAGCCCAAGCCATATGGGCCTAACCAAAATGGAGTGCAAAAAGAAAACAAGGCAAGGGCCCAAAAAGCTTCAAAAGACAACTCCAACCCAACTCAGAAAGAAAAAGGAGGCCCAGGTAACTTAGAATCTAAAAAGGGCAAAGGCCCAATGGCTCAACAAATGAAAACCAATGCTAGGCCCAATGCGACCAAGCCCAGAAACTCTGTTTCGGCAGCCCAAAAAAGAAAAGGGATGCCCTCCTAGGTAGAATACAAGTTTGATTCCAACCCTCTCCTTAAACAACCAACCCAAGCCCAAACCCACATTCAAGCCCACAAATGGCATAGTTATTGACCTTAACGCTAAAAGCCCTTTAGACTCAACTTTCCCAACCACTACTTTTCACGCCTCACCTGGAGAAGATCCCTCATCCTCCTCCAACCCCAACTCTCAAAAAGTCCCACTAGACATAAATATCCTACCAACAAAAACTTTCCCTGAATTTTCCTGAAATCCAACCCTTAACAATCAGTTGTCACAAAGTGAAATGGCTCCTTAAAGCAGAGACAGAAGTCATTCACGTAGCCGCAGTTGCATGGTGGATAGAGGAACTGAGCTTGAAACTCAAAGTTGAGAAACAATTTATGGGAAGCATTGATCCGCATCAAATATCAGCGAAGCCACGCAAGAAAAGGAGACCAATGGGAGATCAGGAGGTATTTGGGTATTGTGAGACCCTACCGAAGTGTCGGTCTTCACTATATCCATAAACCCTCAAGTCAAACATGTTAAAATTCAGAGAAATGGCTACGAAGATTGGGTCCTTTCTGCTTTGTACGCGAGCCCGAATCCCAAACTCCGTGATATCTTATGGGATGGACTTAAGGATTTTGCCGCAGCAAACCATCACCCCTGGACTGCTATTTGGGACTACAATGAAATTGCTAATGGGGGGGAACGCAGAAGTTCAGCCCCGGATACTAGTCATAACTAGTGAAGGAGATTTCTTAATAATATAAATGAGTGCAATCTCGTGGATATTAGCTCTTCTGGCCCTAGATTCACCTAGTCTAATGGTTGCCAAGGATCTACCAATGTCCAAAAACAACTAGATAGGGGCGGTTGCTTTTCCCTGAAGGTATGATCCAAAATCTCCTTCGTACGTATTCTGATCATTCTCCCCCTCCTTATTCATTTGCATGGTAATTTTGTCGAAAAGTAATTAAGCTTGAGTTTTGTATTTCCCACATGGGAATATCAAAGTCAAAGATCGAATATGCATTGGAAGATTTTGTGAAGACTTTGGAAGAGGAAGAGTTCAATTTGAAATTGAAGACGGCCGCCGCATTTCACACATAAGTGTTCACACCCATTTGTATGCCTATATAAAGATGTACTTGTGAGTATTGAAAAGTATGAGTGGTAGAGAAAAAGAACACTAAAGTGTTCTTGAGAGATTGAGAGAACCCCAGTGGGGTTTCTCCCCACACACAGTGGGAGAGAACAAATCATGAGTGAAGTGATTTGAGATTTGAGGTTGAGTAGAACTCCCTCCATTGTATTTGTATCTACCCCATATAGTGAAATACTCTCCTCCCGTGGACGTACCTAATTTTGGGAAACCACGTAAAAATTCTTGTGTATGTGTGCGTATGCTTGTGACGCTTCCGCTGTTATCAGTGCCTCTCTACCATTCCAACAGTGGTATCAGAGCTCTAGGTAAGAGCATAGATGATTCTGGGAAAACTCAGAGGAAGATGGAGTTTTGTCGGAGAAGGCAAAACAGAGCCGGTACAAAGCCAACTCATCGGAAGTAGCCAACAAGAAGCTTCTATTAAAGGCTAGGAGGGCCATGATAGATCCAATCAGCGCGAAACAAGACTGAGTTCGAGCAAATATCAGAGACGGCTGATTTTTCGAAGTGAAGCAAAATCACTTTTGAAAGCTGAACAAGATAGAACTCGTTGATAGGAGTTCAATGGCGCAAACGTCGTCAAAATTGGAGCTAAAACAAGCTCCCATGAGCCATTTGAAGAATGGCGTGTTTCTCTGATTTATTTTCAGAGTAGCAAATGAAAAAGAAACTGGAAGAAGATTGAAGGAGAGGAGAGAGAGACGTAATGGAGATGTCTGGTGGTCCTTATTAAAAGTGATGCTCTTTTCAAAGGAGTTTGAGAAAAAAAAAACAATTATTTTTTCTCTTAGAAACGTCTGCAGCAGCTGGGCATCAATAACTACTGATGTTGATAATGGTGGGTCCAAGTATAAATGGGAGAAAATTATTGAAGCTTGCAGCTGAATGAAGTTAATTACACCAACTGGAATTATTGAATCCAAAGAATCAAGGCAAGATGTTATCCAGTGTAGCTAATATCTTGGTACGTATGTGCAACCGTATAGATGAATAGTATTTCAAGTGAATTATCTAGTGTGGGTGGCACCACTAGATCTATGTGCAACCGTATATATACAGTACTATGCGGGTGAAATTTTGGCTATCAAAAATGCCAAAAGTGATGAGACGAGTTGAAGAAATATCAGACGAGACTGTGTCAACAGACAGGAGTCAGCCTCTTTCCAGGTGGAGTGTGAGACCATCTAGAATGAGCCTCTGGTGTGAGCAGAGGGTTGCTGTACATGTTGACGTGAGGACGAGATGATGAGCAGACTAGAGACAGACATGTTGGTGAGAGAAAATCAAGCTTAAGGGGGGATGTCGAAAAGTAATTAAGCTTGAGTTTTGTATTTCCCACATGGGAATATCAAAGTCAAAGATCGAATATGCATTGGAAGATTTTGTGAAGACTTTGGAAGAGGAAGAGTTCAATTTGAAATTGAAGACGGCCGCCGCATTTCACACATAAGTGTTCACACCCATTTGTATGCCTATATAAAGATGTACTTGTGAGTATTGAAAAGTATGAGTGGTAGAGAAAAAGAACACTAAAGTGTTCTTGAGAGATTGAGAGAACCCCAGTGGGGTTTCTCCCCACACACAGTGGGAGAGAACAAATCATGAGTGAAGTGATTTGAGATTTGAGGTTGAGTAGAACTCCCTCCATTGTATTTGTATCTACCCCATATAGTGAAATACTCTCCTCCCGTGGACGTACCTAATTTTGGGAAACCACGTAAAAATTCTTGTGTATGTGTGCGTATGCTTGTGACGCTTCCGCTGTTATCAGTGCCTCTCTACCATTCCAACAGTCATTTGTTGGGATTTTAGCGGAAATTCGGTGATACCCACAACACACATATTGAGATCCAATACTATACAAGTATTAACACAAAGGAAAAACAAGAGTGACACGAGATATTTACGTGGTTCGGCCCAAAACCAGCCTAGTCCACGGGAGAGAGACACTCCATTATATGAACACTAGAGAGATTACAACAATTGTGAGACAAAAATACTCAACCCGACACCAATACCCGAGCCCTGAAGTTATACACACTTCCCTGCTCACCCAGTGTCCATGAGCCCCAAATCTCATGGGTTACCCGCTCACTAGTATTTTTCTTTACCCTCACACTGTATCCCCGCAACACCAGAGGTGCTGCCCCATCTCTCTACCTTCCCATCTCTACATTTCTCTTCACTGCTTTTTACAATTAAAGCCATGGGGTATATATACAACAAATGGAGGAACAAGTTGCCAAGAGCAATTAAAGCTCTTCATGCGTGGGATTTCCAAATCTTTGTGATGGGCAGGAGAAGTCTACAAAGGCTGCCACACATGGGCTGCCTTATTTTTCCTCCTTTCACACATGGGTCCCTTTCACACATAGGGAGGACTTTTCAACAAATTTAACTACTACCCCCTTGAATAAACCATTTAGATTTGAGGCTGCTTGGATACTTGATCCGTCCTTTTAAAGAGATTGTGACTAAAAATTGGAATGGGAGGAACTTACTTGACAGAATTGATAATTTTTCTCAAACTGCCATTAAGTGGAACAAAAATGTCTTCGGTAATATTTTCAAAAAAAGAAAAATGGACCCCTGCTAGAATTTGTTGAAAGAGTGCCTTAAATTTGGCTTTTTCGGAAGAGGTGTACAATTTTTTCGCGCTCCGCATGCTGTCAGGATTTCATGGAGGTTTCTGGAAAAGTCGCCCAGACGGGTTTTAGGACCGCCGGGGCGGTTTTTACAGTTTCAAAGTTTTTCGGCTCTATTCTGGAAATCCTGCTCAGGCAGTTTTGCAAGGTGAAAACCCCTCCTAGGCAGTTTTGTCCGAGTTACACACAGATTTAGGCGGGTGACACATTTTGACGGATTTTAACCTAATTTTTTTGTAGCTTCTTTATATAAAACAATGTTGGGGGCTTTAGGGTTGCATCCTTTGGCTATTGCTCTCATATTTGTGGCCTCTCTAGACTTCGACAAGGCGACTCACTATCCCCTTACTTATTTGTGTTGTGCATGGAACGCCTATCCATTCTTATTGATAACAAATGTGAGAATGGCAATTGGAAGGGTATTCAAGTTTCTTAGAGAGTCCGTAGCCCTTACCCATTTCTTCTTTGTGGATGACCTTTTACTTTTTGGACAAGCCAAACTCTCCAATTGTAGAGACATCACGGAGGTCTTAAATGAATTTTGTGACTTATCTAGGCAAACCGTGAACCTCACCAAGTCTAAATTATTTGTGTCTCCCAATATATCCCGAACCAAAGCTCGTAAACTAAGTCATTACCGTGGCATAGCTCTTACCAATGACCTCGGGAAATATATAAGTGTTCCCCTCTTACATAAAAGAGCTAGTAAGGATCATTTTAAACATATCATTGAAAAAGTGCAAAGTGAACTTGCGGGATGGAAGTCGAATACTCTCATGATCGCGGGTAGAGCTACCCTTATCCAAGCTTCTTCATCCACCATCCCTAGTTATACTATGCAGACCATAAATTTTCCTACACGTTTGTGAGAAACTTGATCGTATAAACATGGATTTTTTATGGGGGGACACACAGGAGAAAAAGAAGATTCATTTGGTTAATTGACGCAATGTGTGCCAGATAACGACAAGGGAGGTTTGGGATTGAAAAAAGCTAAGACCTAAAATCTTGCCTTACTTACTAGTCTTGGATGGAAGTTGTCCAACAATGATGATAGCCTTTGGGCGAAAATTCTTAGAGACAAATAATTGAAACACCATACCATTCAATCCTGGCCTTGCAATCGCAACGCCTCTCATACTTGGCGTAGCATTATGCATATTAGAGAATTTCTTAAAAAAGGAACCAGATGGACAATTGAAGATGGAAAATCTGTTGACTTGTGGAAAGATTGGTGGTGCAGTAATGGCCCTTTAGCGGATAGACACCCATCTGGTATTACATACTCAAACTAACACCAAGGTTGCTGAGATTATTGAGAGTAGAATATGGAATCTTACCGCTATTGATCACATCATAGACACTACCTCCCACAATAAGATTCTCAATGTTATGCTACCTGGGTTCTCTCAGGCCGCAGATCATTCTACTTGGATGAATTCACCCAATGGCAACTGCTCAGCTGCTATTGCTTACGATTTCATCAACAATGAAAACACTGACATGAAGGGGTGGAAATGGTTTTGTAAAATGCTTTTACCTCAGAAATTCAAGACCATGTTATGGCTCATTTTTCATAATAAACTCCCCACCAATCACCTTCGTGCGAGGAGAGGAATTGCAACTTCGGATTTGTGTCCAAGATGCAATAACTATCCAGAAACTATTCAGCACTTATTTAGGGACTGTCCCAAAGTTGTAGCTCTTTTGGATAGGATTTTCCCTCGGGTCAGTTAATGAGAGCCAGATTTGGAAATTCCACTTCTGATTGGATTTCGCACAATTTGAAAAAGAAAAAACCTCTTCATGTAGGAACTAGTATACCTTGCAAGACCCTCTTCTGCACCTCTCTCTAGAAAATTTGGACTCGGTGCCAGACGTGAGTTCCAAAATTCGATGCTCTTATGCAAATGAGATTGTGGAAGCATTCAAATCCCCTCTTATTTCTGGCCCTTCAAAAGACCGCCTAACACCATGGTTTCCTCCAAATGCAAGTGGTCTAAAATTAAACACGGATGGATGTTGGTACGATAAAGACCGACAAGCTGGATTTGGAGGAATATTCAGGAATGAACAAGGAAATTGGGAGCTGGGATTTTATGGAAAAATGATGGCTGCATCTAGTCTAGAAACGGAAACATGGAGCATCTATAGAGGCCTCACAATCATCTTGGAAAAAGGCTTGATCAACATCCAAATCGAGTCGGATTCCCAAATTGCGGTGATTCTTTTCAACAAAGGAGCCAATACCAACCACCCGCAAAGCAACATTCTAAATGATGGAAAATATCTTCTCAACCGAACTGGAAGCAACCTTGTTCGCATCTACCGTGGAGCAAATCAATGTGCTGACTATCCAGCACGTCCTGGAGTAGAGCAGAATGAAGAACTCGTGGTGACACGCACTTCCCCCTGGCTATTAGGGAATACATGATAAGGGATAGCCTCAATATCCGGCAAATCCTTGACTAGTGTTTTCTCTACGTAGCTATGGTTTCTTTATTATCTATTTGGGCTTGTAACAAACTCCCTACACCTATGATGCAGATTGCTACTTTTCTCTAGTTTCTAATATATTTCCGAAGTACCAAAAATTTAAAAAAATAGAGAACTTTATGCGTGCACGTATAGCCTTGGGATTTTATAAGCTTTCAACATGAAAAAAGCGAGACAAGGAATAGGAGTCAGTGAGTGAGAGATTCACGCGTGAGATGGGTTTTAGAGTTAGAGGAAACCGTGAGTTAAGGAGCCATGGGCCGACCGATCAACACTAATATGATATCCAATTTGGACAAGATTTCAGTATGTTCTTAACGACGGTGATGCCTACATGTTTAACGGTGGTGATCTCAATTAAGGTATAGGATGTATATAACATACGCTCTAAATTTTCGGAGTATTTCTTTTGTGGTCCTGCTTTCAATTCAACATTTTTTTGCAATGGAATGAATAATAAAAAAGCTCCAAATTCACGATTTTTTGACCTAAAAGTAATAAATTTTTAGTTCTGACAAAAATAAACTGTTCTTTAAAATAGTAGAAAACAAATACTTTACTCCGCTGCAAAAGACAGTCCAATCGGTAAAACATGGACTTCAAAATGTATTTATAGCAAAAAAAAATATCAAAATTTTATTCACACAATGAAAGATCATCAATGTCTACTGATTTGTGAGAAAAAGTTCGAGTTTTTTGACAGAGATTTATTTTTTTCAAATTCTCTTTTTTTGGACCAAACTCTCTTTATTGAAACAAAGGCAGTAGTTCTTAATAATATTTACAGTTTTTGATCAAAGCAACTCCTCCAATGATTAAATAAAATAATTATTTTCTTGAAAATATGTTAGAGTTGATAGTTCTATTACTATTCAACATAAAAAAACACCTCGGGGGTAGTGAGATTTACCATAAATGTGTTTACGCCATACTACAAACTAGCATCAAACCCGTGCTATGCACGGAGTCGCAATACATGAAAAATTTTAACTATTGATGAATACTTTCAACATTAAAATGACCTTATTTGTTTGTTAGTTAAGTTTTTCACAAAAATCTAGCATCGTACCGTGCTACATGATTATATGCTTGGTGCACTTTGATTCTACAATCTAGCCGAAAACCGTGCTATGTACGGGATGAATTAATATTATCATATACCAATAATTTAAATTTGTATGGCAAGAATAGTGTTATTCTACAAAACACGTGTATTATTTTTGGTATTAAACATATTGATGAGTGATTAATCGATGAAAGTGTGTAATTTTTGGGTATTAATCATGTTGATGATGATTAACCTATGAAAATGTGTATTCTTTTGGATATTATAAATAATTAATCTTAGAAAAATTATACTTTTTTTTTATATTAATAATCCCTCCGTTCGTAAAGATAATCCATTGTCAAAAAACCTCTAATTTCTGGGAAGAAAAATAAAGCACCTCCGTACATGATTTATACATTTCTTCATACAAAATTAAAGAACTAATTGTGATTTTTATCCAAAAATTGCACGTCACTTTATAATTAATAGACTACTCTTTTGTGGGATGGAGATGGAAGAATATTAATTTTAGGTGCTACCTCCGAGTCAAAATCCCGGCTCCGTCCCTGGGTATTACTCTCTAATATAAATTGTTAAAAAAATCTTATAACTTGTTTAAGTACCTCACAAAATTAAACATAATCAAATCTTAAAATACCTCACGACCTTTATATTTTGCTCTGGGGCTTAACTCCTTTGTTTATGGAGCTGGACATTACAATGGTGCAATCGTTGTGCATAATGTATGGTTGGTTCAAAATATTAATTCACTCATATAACCCATGTTTTGGTTACGGTGAGTTAGTTTGTAATTAATTTTTTTCAGTTTCTATCAATTGGTATTCATTTTTTAAAAAATCTATAATGGCTTTTGATGTCAAAATTTATGTTGGTTAAAAAATGACTCGGCTTTTACAGGATCGATGTAAGAACCTTGATGAGAAAATCAATTGATTGAAATTGTCAAAACAACATTTTGAACGCAAAAACGGTCAAAGGGTTACATAATTGGAATATTATTCTCAATTTAGCAGTAAGTGTCAAGTTAATAGTGTTGATTCGTTAAATCATGGAACTTGCTTGAAATTTGAAAATACCTACTTATGGTAATTGAATTATTGTCACATGTGTCACTTAAAATCCTATACGACAAACAAACTATTCTATGCCACTTGTCACGATGAGAGCCTTCCTCACAAAAAGTCATTCTGCTATACTATATAAGATATTTAACTCTTCTACTTCTGCTACTATTATGGTTATTGTAGTCTGTAGATGAGTATAATAAGTCAGAGTTGATAGTTCTATTACTATTCAACATAAAAAGAAATGGTGAATTTTTAGATATAAGTCTCTCTTGACTCATGTCATCAGGTATTTAGACAGAAAATTATTGACTAAAGGTGTCAGTGAAACACACGTAAAAACCATAGGGGTTTATTGTTACTTCTTTTACATGAGGGGTATCCTTCATTAAGACACACCTCGGGGGTATTACTGAGATTTACCCATAAATGTAGTCGTTCTAGATTTAAATTACTTACCTAATAAATATGTTTACGCTATACTACGAATATTTAACTCTTCTACTTCTGCTACTATTGGTCGAGATACAACTCGATGAAATCTTCTTTGTATTTCTTAAGATATTATATGTATATCTTCTACTGTTATTCTTACTTCTGTATTCTTAATTTTTCTAGTATTATGCCCACTATACTTTTAAAATTAGAATCTTACGTACCCAGATTAAGTATTTAACCGTTACCACAACATAGTCTGCGTAGGGATGAGCCCAGTAAGTCCTCGGGCTTGGGCAATCTCCGGACTTGGGCAACCATAATAAAAAGTTTTTTAAGTTATATTTAAATATGATGAACTTTCCCAAATTATTGCAAAGTGCTTATGTAGTTTCTTGGTCACCATATGCTGTTAAGATTAAGCGTAGCAGAGTTTAAATCTCATGCCCTAGGTTTTTTTGACTTTGCCTTTTTCAGGCCCCTCTTTTCCTTTAATTTTTCTATTTTTGCGATTTATGGCTTATTTTTTCCCCGCTCAAGCCACAGTGTTACGAAAATCAAATCACGCAATTACTTTGTTACAAATTTTGCATGCAACAAACAAAACAGTAATTTAAAAGTGATATGTTCTTATATTTGATTAAAATAATTTTTCACAAAGAGGAAAAATATACAGGCAGAGTACAAGAAGAAATAAAGGAATTTTTTTTTAATTATGCTACCTACCTAATCTGATTGATTACCTACCTAATAATTACAGCTAATTACAGAGGATGACAACATAATTACAAAACATTTTAACAATGGGACCAGTTCCACTTAGGGGTGCACATACACCGGGCTGGGCCGGGTTCGGGCCGGGCTTATACTATATAATAACGAGACTAGTGCATTCCCAAGCCCGGCCCATTTATAATCGGGCTTTATTTAATTTGCCCAAGCCCAATCCAAATAAAATTTTAATTTCCCAAACCCGTTCAAGAAGCCGATTTATTTTACTAAAGCATAGTATTATAAACATAAATTAATCAATCATAACGATCACAATTATAATTCACAACCGTAATAATATATTTAAAGTTCTAAGTTGTTACAAAAATATTAAAAACATACTTATAAATTAAAGTGCAATTAAAATATTCAAAAAGTTGGGACTCTCCGATATCCATCAATTTTTATACATAGTATTTAAATAAGAATATTATTTAAATCGGGTCGGGCCGGGCCGGGCCGGGCTGGGCTTCAAAGAAGTTTCCCAAACCCAACCCATTTAGTAAACGGGCTTAAAATCTCAACCAAGCCCGGCCCTATGGGCCTAAATATTTATCCCAAGTCCTAAAAAAATCGGGCTGGGTTGGGCGGGCTGGGCGGGCTACCAGGCCGGTGTGCACCCCTAGTTCCACTTCCACTTCCACTTCCACTAACACAACCTTTAACACAATATTTGACACTCCAAATCTTGCCATTGACACCAATGGACGAGATTAAGTTGTACACTCCCTCCCCCTCTATATCTCACGTGGTCCCGACTTCTCCCTTCATCAATTGAAACACTCTCTCTCTCTCTCTCTCTCTCTCAACCCTCGTCACTTCCTACACTAGGCATAATCTCAACTGCGATTCTTTTATTTACTCTTCTAAGATTAGGATCAATCATAATAATCAAAAAAGGAATTCAATTCCTGAAAAGATTCCAAATGAGTTTCACACGAATAGAATTATGAGTGCGAAAATGAAAAATCTGTTACGTATACTAATCTTATCAGAACTGAAATATTCGGGTGGGAACAATTTTTACTCTGAATCGTTCATTGTTTGGTACGTGAAGGCACCATTGGAGGTGATATACAAAGAGTACTACAACGCCTAGGTGAGGAATCAGAGGCCACCCCATTTCATCAATCAAGTGATAGGCTTCGCTAACGTTTTCCTACCCAAAATCGAACTCCGACAACTCGCGGGCGGCTACTTCACCCATATCGGAGGGCGGGATTCGCTGGAGTAGTTTCAGGTTGGGTGAAGAGGACAAAGAAGAGAACAAACACGATGGTTCAGTTTGAGGAAGAGAATCTGATAGAGATTTGTTTAAAAAAATTTGATTGAGATCGACGTAACTCGGCAATATTTCGGCGAGAGTTGAGATTGTTTAACCTCGACTGATTGCAAGGTAAGATAGGTTGAAAAGAACAGAGAAGAGATTTGGGTTTGGATTGGTATGGGGAAGAACAATGATAGATAGATAGGCACCCTTTGTGCCACTCCCCACCACACCCTCACTCACATGGGGTGCGGTCCCCACATGTGGTCACATGGTGGGGAGTGGCACAAAGAGTGCGTATCTATCATTTTGTATAGGGAACACGTGAGGGTGATGAGAGAGACAGAACACGTGCTAAAGAGGTGTGCAACTTAAGTTTTAATCTGGTCCATTAGTTTCAATGGCAAGGATAAAGTGTCAAATGTGGTGTTAAAAGTTGTGTTAGGCCTTGTTCTCCAATGGATTTTATTAAAAAAATTTGATAAAATCGAGCTCTTGATTTTATCCATTGGTAAGGAGAATTGATAAAATCTGTAGATTTTTGAGATTTTTGAATGCAAAAATCTACAGATTTTATCAAATCTCTTCACCTATGAATAAAATCCATTGGAGAACTTAGCCTTAG
>CM037155.1:419038-633613 GCA_020921065.1 Vaccinium darrowii
AAACATGCCAAAAATCGAAGGAAACTTGTAATGTCTATGGCCCATGAGGCCCAATAGCGCACTGGGCTTGTGTTAAAGGTTAAGGCCTTGCAAACATGAGTTGGAGGCCAGGTTCAAATTGACAAGAAAAACGGTTAGGGAGTGAGTTTCCACGTGAAGAAAATGTGGAAAGGAGTGATAACCATTTGTCATTATCACCTCCTAAAAAAGTGGAAGTTAATTATCAGAAAATTAGAAAAGAAGATTGTTGCCAAGAAAATAAGGAACGGTTATCCCACATGGCACAAAGCCGTGACCTCACCAAAAGCGCCACGAACCCATTAACCTGAAAAATAGGAGGCCTTTTTATGGGTCCTTAGGCCTTTTTACCACAAAAATAGGACCATGACCTTTGGTAACTGCCAATAACCGTCATGATGGAGGGAAAATTAGCGGTCGAGGACACATGATAGCATCAAATTAAGGCGGGAAAATGCCTGGGACACTTGGCGTCATCTCAGTGCAATGGAAGTTAGCACCATGAATCTATAAATATCAGTTTTGAAGGTTAATGAAGGGTTCCACAACCATCAATCTCACGGCTAAAATCAAACTCATGTCTCTCGACTTATCTCCAAAGTCCTCAACCTATTGCATCCATTCAACCCCGCTGAAGTCTCCAATACTATTGAGTCCTTTATTTTTCAGTCATTCAACAAGTCTAACTCAAGTTTAGCCCTTGTTATTGACTACATTGTACCCCACTTTTGTTAATCATCATTAATAAAAGTTGGTTTTATTTTTATCTCGTTGCTCCTAATTTTTCATAACGGTTGGGAAATTCTAAGTTCTCGCACATAAGGCAAACCACGAACCATTTGCAACTCTAACCTTTGAGGGTTGCACGCAATCGCACGAACGAAGTCAGAAAAGGTTTCGAAGGCCTCTATCACGTTTGGACTGTGACGTACAGTTCTTGTTGGAATTGTGCCTTGAATTTTCCTTTTTTGGGAGAATTCCAACTGTGTTTAGGATTTCCTATTGCATTTAGGATTTCCTATTGTGTTTAGGATTTCCTATTGATTGTGCTTCTTATAAATAGAGGCTTTTAGGGATCCTTTAGATATCTCTCATATTGTGGCCTCTCCAGAGTTACGGATCATAGCCGGCTCTTTGTATCTCTTCTTCACCATTGATAGTGAACTCTCTCTCTCCTCGCCCGTGGACGTACCTCAATCTTGGGGGAACCACGTATATCTTTGTGACATGTGATTGCTTGTTGTTTTGTTTGTTTTCTCCCAAACTTAGTCACATTCATAGCGTTCGTTACAACAAACTGGTATCAGAGCTTCTGGTTGAAAAACTAGGGTTTCGTTTCCAATTGTGGCTATGGCGGCTAAGTTTGAGATTGCGAAGTTTGATGGGCAGAGCAGCAGCTTCAGTCTTTGGAGGGTTAAGATGAAGGCTTTGCTAGTTCAACAGGGATTACACAAGACCTTGCAGGGGCAGGAAAAACCCGGCATCAGCGCGAAAAATTGGGAAGACATGGATGCTAAAGCTCTGAGTTCGATTCAGTTGAGTCTAACAGACGATGTTCTTCGCGAGGTGGAAGAAGAAACTTCAGCAGCAGGTATTTGGCTGAAGTTGGAAGGCATATATATGACGAAATCGCTCACGAACAGGTTGTATCTTAAACAACGTCTTTATACGTTTCGAATGCGTGAAGGTACACCTGTTAAGGATCACTTAGACGAGTTTAATCGTATTTTGATGGACCTGAAAAATATTGATTGTAAAATCGAGGAGGAGGACCAAGCCCTAATTTTGTTATGTTTTTTACCGCCATCGTATGAACATTTTGTTACAACCTTATTGTATGGGCAAGACACCATATCCATGGAGGATGTTAAGGCCAGTCTTCATTCGAAAGAGTTGAGGAAAAAGGTGTCAGGAGAGGTTGATGATCATGCGGAAGGACTGTTTGTTAGGGGAAGAACGACAGAAAAGGGTGGTATGAGTAATAGGGAAAGATCCAAATCAGCAGTTAAAAATAAGAAAAAGGGAAAGTGCAATTATTGCAAGAAACCAGGGCATTGGGCAAGAGACTGTTTAAAACTCAAGGAGAAGGAAAAAGAGGACCAGAAAGGGGGTAAAAATATTGTCGGGGCTGCTGAAAGTTCGGATGAGTTAGATACTGTTTTATCAGTTACAGTGGGAGATTCTCGCTGTGATACCGAGTGGATTTTGGATTCTGGGTGTTCATATCACATGTGTCCGCATAAGGAGTGGTTCGCCACTTATGAGGCGGTCAATGGTGACCCAGTTTTAATGGGCAACAACATGCCCTGCAAAATTGTTGGTTGTGGAACAATCCAACTCAAGATGCACGACGGTATTGTGAGGATTTTATCGGATGTTCGGCATGTTCCGGAGTTGAAGAAAAATCTTATCTCTTTGGGTGCTCTAGATTCCATTGGTTGTACTTTCACTGGTGAAGGTGGAGTTTTGAAGGTCTCAAGGGGTGCTTTGGTGCTGATGAAGGGTCAGAAGCGTAGCAATCTCTATTCACCCATGGGCAGTACAATTACGGGTTCAGCAGCAGCGGTCGCTTCTTCAAAGGTTTCGGGTTCGGATTTGACTCGATTGTGGCATATGCGTCCTGGGCATATGAGCGAGAGAGGGATGATAGTTTTGAGCAATCAGGGTTTACTTTGTGGGCAGAAAACTGAGAAGCTGGATTTTTGCGAGCATTGTGTCTACGGCAAGCAGTGCAGGGTCAAATTTAGTATAGTTGTTCATCGCACCAAAGGCACGGTGGATTATTTTCACTCGGATCTTTGGGGTCCCGCTGAGGTAACTTCTAAAGGTGGTTTTCGATATTTTATGAGTATTATCGATGATTTCTCTCGTAAGGTTTGGGTGTATATGTTAAAACATAAAAGTGATGCTCTAAGTACATTCAAACAGTTTAAAATTTTGATAGAGAATCAGACGGGTAAGAAAATAAAACGTTTGAGAACTGACAATGGTATGGAGTTTTGTCTTGACGAATTTGATAAGTTTTGCAGTAATGAGGGCATTGTGAGACATCACATAGTGAGGAAAACCCCTCAGCAGAACGGTGTGGCTGAACGAATGAACAGGACTCTTTTGGAGAAGGCGCGTTGTATGTTGTCCAATGCCGGGTTGGGCAAAGAGTTTTGGGCTGAAGCCGTTTCCACAGTATGCTATTTGGTGAACAGGTCTCTGTCAACTGCTATTGAGTGTAAGACTCCGTTTGAGGTATGCTCGGGTCATAAGGCTGATTATTCCGTACTGCGTGTGTTTGGGTGTCCAGCTTATGCTCATGTGAATGAGGGTAAGTTGGAGCCACGTGCCAAGAAGTGTATTTTCTTGGGTTATCAGGCAGGCGTGAAAGGGTTCAAATTATGGCGTCCGAAAACCTCTAAGTTTTTAATTAGTAGAGATGTTACTTTTGATGAAAACTTTATGGTTAAGGGGTCTAAGCAGGTTAAAGATGCAGTTGAGGAACCGAGGGTTCCAAAGCAGGTGGAGTTGTTATGTGAATCTTCTGGCTCAGGGAAGAATGACAGTAATCAGCCAATTGAAGAGGAGTTCAAGAGTTCAGACACAGATGATGATGTACCAGTAGAGCAACCACGCACTATTGATAAAGATAGGCCAAGGAGGGAGATTCGGCCTCCTGAAAGATATTCGGCTTATTCTGAGATTGTGGCCTATGCTTTATTAGTTGTTGAAACAGTGGAGTATGATGAGCCTTCTAGCTATGCGGAAGCTATTTCGAGCAATGAGTGTGCACAGTGGTGTGTTGCTATGAGTGAGGAGATTGAGTCTCTTCAGAAGAACCAGACATGGGAGTTGGTGGAACCGCTGAAAAATAGGAGGATTGTTGGGTGCAAGTGGGTCTTCAAGCGCAAGCCAGGTATTCCAGGGGTTGAAGAGGCACGGTTCAAAGCTCGGCTAGTGGCAAAAGGATTCAATCAAAAGGAAGGTGTTGACTACAATGAGGTATTTTCACCAGTTGTAAAACACAGTTCCATTCGCACTTTACTTGCTATTGTTGCTTGTTATGACCTTGAGTTAGAGCAACTTGATGTCAAAACGGCGTTTTTGCATGGGGAGCTTGAGGAACAGATTTATATGCGTCAACTAGAGGGATTTGTTGTTTTTGGTAAGGAAGATCATGTATGCTTGCTTCGTAAGTCTTTATATGGCTTAAAACAGTCTCCTAGGCAGTGGTATAAGCGGTTTGATACATTCATGATAAGCCAATCATATTCTAGGAGTGAATATGACAGTTGTGTGTATTTTCGGAGACTTCCAGATGGTTCATTTATTTATCTACTGTTGTATAAGCGGTTTGCTGCCAAAGGTGTATCAAAAATCAACAGGTTGAAGCAGCAGTTGAGTGGTGAATTCGAGATGAAGGATTTGGGTGCAGCAAAACGGATTTTGGGTATGGAGATTAGCAGAAATCGAGTAGATGGCAAGTTATTCTTGAATCAGAAGTCATATGTTCTCAAAGTGCTTGAGCGCTTTGCCATGCAGAACTCGAAGCCAGTCAGTACCCCTTTGGCAGCACACTTTCGACTTTCAGCAAAATTGTCACCTCAGTCAGAGGATGAGGAGAAATATATGTCTCAGGTTCCATATTCAAGCGCAGTTGGGAGCCTTATGTACGCCATGGTATGTACTCGTCCTGATATTTCACATGCAGTTAGTGTCGTAAGTCGCTATATGGGACGACCGGGAAAGGCACATTGGGAGGCTGTGAAGTGGATACTTCGGTATTTGAAAGGGACTGCAGATGTGGGTCTTACGTACGGGGTTTCTAATCCAGGTAATCAAGTTGTTGGTTATGTTGATTCGGATTTTGTCGGTGACCATGATAAGAGGAGGTCTCTGACAGGTTATGTGTTCACTCTATCCGGAAGTGCCATTAGTTGGAAAGCAACTTTGCAGGCTACGGTCGCGCTGTCTACAACAGAAGCGGAGTATATGGCCATTGCCGAAGCTGTAAAGGAGGCATTGTGGATAAGGGGGATTCTTTGCGAGCTTGGTATTGCACAAGGGGTTACTTCAGTATTTTGTGACTCTCAGAGTGCTATACATCTGACTAAAAATTTGATGTATCATGAACGGACCAAGCATATTGATGTCAGGTATCACTTCGTTCGAGAGATCATCTCACAGAAGCAAGTTGAGGTGAAGAAAATGGGAACGGCGGATAACCCAGTGGACATGTTGACTAAACCGGTTTCGGTTGCCAAGTTCAAGCATTGCTTGGGCTTGGTTGGCATTTGCAGTTGATCGCCCCTTGGGGGCATTGTGGCGAGGTAGAGGCAGAAGAGGGTTGCTATAATTAGTGATTTGGGTTCAGTGGAATTCAAGTCAAGGTGGAGAATTGTTGAAATTGTGCCTTGAATTTTCCTTTTTTGGGAGAATTCCAATTGTGTTTAGGATTTCCTATTGTGTTTAGGATTTCCTATTGCATTTAGGATTTCTAATTGTGTTTAGGATTTCCTATTGATTGTGCTTCTTATAAATAGAGGCTTTTAGGGATCCTTTAGATATCTCTCATATTGTGGCCTCTCCAGAGTTACGGATCATAGCCGGCTCTTTGTAACTCTTCTTCACCATTGATAGTGAACTCTCTCTCTCCTCGCCCGTGGACGTACCTCAATCTTGGGGGAACCACGTATATCTTTGTGTCGTGTGATTGCTTGTTGTTTTGTTTGTTTTCTCCCAAACTTAGTCGCATTCATAGCGTTCGTTACAACAGTTCTGGCACGCCCAACTCACAAACCACACTAGGCGCTTGTGGTTTCTTCGGTGTTAACACGCATAAAAGGATTTTACTACATATTAGTAATATATGGAGAAAAAAAAAAGTGCTCCACTTTATCATAGATGTCCAATATCGGTCGTTTAAGTTTGTCATTGTGACCCACCTAAAGGGGGAGATTTATGTACTGACTTAGGACAAGTAGAAAATCTCTCTCCTTTTTTATTTATTTATTTAAAGTTTAGCTATCTATTTTCTCTTGAAGTGCTTCAAAAACGCTTTCCATTTAACTAATTTTAAGGTCCTTCGATTGACAGCCAAGTGAACCTTAGAAAAAAATAGAATTACACAAACTTCAATGTACTTTTTATATTTTTTTAAATACATTTACACATTTTATGCACTTTTAACAAATTTTAATGTACTTTTTAAACCTTAACTTCAGTGGGTAATTTTTTTAACATTTTTATAACCTATGTTCTATTAATATAGTTTTGTTTCCCCTTTTGATTGGCGGTGTTTTATATTGCAAAAATGAGAGAAAAGAGGACCGAGAAAGAGAGTTATGAATGAAAAATCAAAGAACATTAAGGAGTAATAATTGATTTTCCCGCTCCCCTTTGTTTTTATGGGGCTACTGCGGTGGTGCCGCCTGTTGCAGCGGTGGTGTGGCACGATGTAGCGGCGGTAAGGCAAGTTGCAATGGCAGTGCAACATGATGCAACGACGTCAGCTTGGGTTTTTCCGATTCCGTCATCTTTGACGAAGGTGATCTTTGTCATGGCCGGAGTTTATTTTGGGTGCACCTATTTGGTGGTTTTCAGCGTGGTTGATACCGGGCCAGCTCCCTATGAGCTGCCTTTTGCCTGAGATTGCGACGGTGGCATGAGGTGATCTTTGTCTTTGTTGGTGGTGCGTTACGGTGGTGACATGGCGTAGTTCACTACCTATTGATGATGATGACGGTGAGGATGAGGTTGTCAGATTGCTGCTATTTAGGGATTTTTTGTCGGACGAGGTTTTAATTAACGACAAATAACCCCTCTCAGGTATGAGAAATGACTACAGACCCCCTGTCTGACCAACAAACAATTGTCTCAAAATTCTCAATTTTTTGACTCAAAATGTAATAAATTGTTTCAATTCTGACGAAAAATAAACGGTTCTTTGAATGGTAAAATATAAATGCTTAGGTTCATTCCAAAAGAGGGTCCTATCAATAAAACAAGGACTTCAAAAAGTACATTCATGTTCAAAAAATCAAAATTTTATTCTAATGAAATGAGTCATCAATATCTACTGGTGAGAAAAAGTTTGAATTTTTTTTTAAATGGAATTCTGAAAAAACTCCCCCTCTCTCTCTAAAAATTGCTTTGACTTCTCTAGCTCTACCCTCAAACAACCGAACCCCTCACTCCTCCTCCATCCTTCTCTCTAACCATCCATATCCCCTCCGCTCCATCTATGTTTCTGATGTTCTCTTTTCTTCTACTCAAAATTGATCGGCAACAATCTTGAGGTTGGACGGCGGCTCATGCGATGGACTGAATCAAGCGTCATGGTCCTCGACGATTGAGTTCCTTGGGATCACTTTGTCATTTGATAAGCGTGTCCTGTGTGGGTTCTCAGTCGGCGACGAGGGCGGCCTGTGGTGAGGTTTCTTCTCCTAGTTTCTTTCCTCCTCCCGTCTGTTTGTTTTTTACCCCCTGACCCTTTGTCGCCTTGGGTCCTCGTCTCCCTCCGCCTTGGCTACTCGGTTTCTCC
This sequence comes from Vaccinium darrowii, assembly GCA_020921065.1. NCBI lineage: Eukaryota > Viridiplantae > Streptophyta > Magnoliopsida > Ericales > Ericaceae > Vaccinium > Vaccinium darrowii. The sequence goes on from CM037155.1 coordinate 426,588, forward strand.
CTCCAAGTGCTTCTCCGACCTGATCTCTATTGGGTTTTTGGGCTTTCGCTTCATGGCAAGGCGTTGTGCAGTGGAGGTTTTTTCCATCGTGGTCTCCCACCACGTGTGCCGGTGGGTACCGTGGTTCTTTGCTTAACAGCTCAGGGTCCATCCGAGATAGCATCGTTTGTTCTTTGTTGGCTCCACCACTTCTTCTGGTTACCTATGGTGGTGTGGTGGTTTTGTGGTCGTGGTGGATGTCGATGTTTGTGATGGTGGTTGTCAGGAGCTTTGGCGGTGGTGGCGGTGATGTTTTGCACTGTGATCTAGGGTTAGGTTTAGGGTTTTCTTGGGGTTGGGCTTTTGCCAAGGTTGTCGATCTCGTACCGTACCGGCCGATACGTACCGGATTTGCATAAAAACGGTAACATCACCCTATGATTCCGTCCCGTCCTCAATTCCGGACAATACCGGTCGGTTCCGGTCAATCCGGACAATACCGGCCGGTACACCCTTACCGGCGATTTCGTCCGGAAAATTGCAGATCTGAAAATGACGAATTTGCACTGCCGGAGTACCAAGAGAGAGCCGAGAGAGAAGAGTACCGAGAGAGAGAGAGAGAGAGAGAGAGAGAGAGAGAGGAGTGCTGCTACCGGAGTTAATCGATTGGTGCCGCTGCCGGAGCCACTAGAACGGCGAGTTTGGGGTTGGACTCCGGCGGCTGGATGGAGAGAAAGGGGATGAACTGTACGGTGGGAAGAAGATGAGCAAGATGCCGGGACCTGGGATGAACTGGACCTGTGATGAACTGGACCTGTGATGAAAGGGATGAACAGTACGGTGGGAAGAAGATGAAGTTCATGTCTGATGAACAAGTTATTTTCTTGTTTTGAACGAAAAAGTAGTGTTAGATTAGAAGGGGGATTTTATTACAATTTAGCCCTAAACATTTATAAGATTTATGCTATTAACCCTACATATATATATCAGCTTCTATTATATCCCTGATATAAACCGAACTAATTGAACATTTTTTTTTGTTAGTTTAAAGTCTATTTCATGATATTTGTTGTCTAATTAATAAGTTATTTTATGATTAATTAGATGATATGTGAAAAAATTTCAATTTTAACATATATATATATATACACATATTTATATATATATATATATATATATATATATATATATATATATATATATATATATATATATATAGAAAATACCGCTAAATCCGAAACGGTACCGGTACCAGCCCGGTACCGGTACCATACCGTACCAATAAGAAAACCGGTACCCTGTCCGGTACGAGATTCAGAACCTTGGCTTTTGCCCATTTGTTTGGGCTGGGTATCTTTGTGCTTTAATATTGTATTTGGGCTCTTAGGCTATCAAGTGTATTTTTCATTGTTTATCTGGGCTTTCAGGCCATTGGGTGTACGGGCTTTGCCCTTGGTTGTTCCAACTTTCGGTTGGATCTTTTTTCTCCTTCTCGATGTACCCTTAGTCGAGTTTCTTCAATAAATTTTTGTAGCCGATAAAAAAAAAAAAAAAAAAAAAAAAAAACTTTGAATTTTTTTGAAAGAGATGTATTTTTTTGAAATCCTCTTTTTATGGACTAAACTCTTTTTTCTTGAAATAGAGGCCAGGAGTAGTTCTTAATAAATTTTATACTTTTTGGTCAAAATAACTTCTCCAATGGTTAAATAAAATGATTTTTATTGAAAATAAGTGAGTTGATATTTTTTACTACTACTCATTATCAAAAATGGTGAATTTTTAGATATAAGCTACTCTCGTCAGGTGTTTTGGACAGACAATTGTCAATTATTGGTGTCGATGAAACACACATAAAAACCATAGGAAGTTATTGTTACTTCCTATACATGAGGGGTAACGTTCATTAAGACACATCTATGATATGGTAAAAGACATGGCGTAAAAGTAAAAGATGATATCTTACCCGTTCGAGCAATTTCTTCCCAAAGCTCCTTGGCAGATTCAAATCTACCCAAAGACATACTAAAAAACGAGTTGAGCCTTTTCCAAATCCATTCCCGTACCACATCGTCCGATCTTTTCCATGCCACGTATTCCTTGTTGACACTCGTGCTCACCGTTTCGGGTGGGGCTTGAACGGTGCCGTCAATGAAACCGAGCAAGCCTGCTCTGGTAATGACTTCCAACATTTTTTGTCTCCACTCAACGTACTTTTTGTTCCACTCAACGTAGTTCGAAAATGATGGATATTGAAGCACGTTGGGGACCAATTCCTCCACCTTTAAATGTTCAGGGTACGGGTATGGGTTTTGTTTGCTCTTGCTCAATCGAACCTCGTTGTGGACCGATTCCTCCACCATTACATCCGTAGCAGAGAGGTCTTCGTGATGATGTGCAGAGGGCGATTTGCTTGAAGAAGCCATTGACGCGCGGGAGCCAGCAGTATGCAAAAACTCAAATTATTTTTATATCATGGTGCCTGCATTATGATTGTTTTTCAGAACAAGTCCATCCGTAGATGCCAAAATAGGTATTTTTCTACTTGGTGCAATGTCATAGAAATTTAAAAAGAGCAACATCGTGCACCGTTCATTAATTACCATTTAGATACAATCTCAAATTCAAGCATTTGGATTATCATCATCTCATTTTGCAATGTAAATCAAATAATTGAGTGAAGAGGGAAAAATGGAATTCATTAAATTTTGTTTTTATCATATGATATTTTATATTGCTCATATTGTAAAATCGCTATTTTTCATCATTTGTGTTCCAAATTAAATGGTTTGTACATCAATAAGTACCTAGTCAACTTTCTCAATAAGTACCTAGTCAACTTTCATTGGTAAAACAATTTTTTTTTTTTTTTTTGGAGATTGGGATGGCTCGTGCCACCCTGCCCCTCCACATAGCTCCGCCCCTAAACTTATGGTATAATTCAGATTGGTTTAGACAAGTGTCACTTCCTGGCAGGATCGATCGAAACCCAACAACTCAGAGAGCAAACTAAATCTCTCTTATGAAAACCCAAAATAGTTTCAAAATCTATGACAAGTACTGGATGCACTACTCTTGCAAAACAAAAGCAATGATTCAAGCACCAACTTCAATGCACTCATTTGAGCAAAAAACAGAACCGAAAAGGTTATTCTTACTCTTTCGATCGCCATACACGAACCGTGGCTTCTAGTGAGGAGAGACGAACCGATCGCGCGCAGAAACAGAGAGACAGAGAGAGAGAGAGAGAGGAGGAGGAGGAAGAAGAGAAACAAATCAGCATTAGAAAACCACGAAAAATGAGTAAATTTAATGTATGGAGTACTTTTCAATGTTTTCATAGGCTAGCATTTGAAGTTTTTTGGGGTAAATTTCACTTAACTGCCCTGATACCCTGATTGTTTCTAACAACGACAAAAACCTCCCCTCAAATTTCTAAAATTGAACTACTTCCCCTGTCAGTCTTGTCCCCTACCCTAAGGTCTGCTAACGGAAAACGCAAAAGTACATTTTTTCGGCATCATTGACCTCCCCCGAGGTCTCTAAAAATAACAAATACCTCCTCTCAGACCTTAACACGTCATCTCTTTCATGTCCGCACTCTCTTTCTCTCACTTTTAAAATATAGAAACTCATTCGAACGTAAATTAATATGGTATTTCCATATTTCGATCACTATTCTTATTACATTAGGTTCTAATTCCAACACTAAAAATGGAAGGCTACTGAAATGAATGCAATAAGCAAATTGTTTGTTTTTTTACTAATACTTATAAAGTCTAAAATTTAATTTTGTTATCTAAAAAGGTGTATCTATTGCTATAGATATGCCTATATGCGTTTGAGCTTCATAATAGCAAAATAGAGGGTAGTTGTTTTTTGACATTGTAAATTGATCCTCAAACATTTTATTTTTTTTTGGCTTGCTTTACATATAGAAGTGATTTTGGCACTCCTTATGACACTCCTCAAATTGATCTTGACACTCCCCTTTTGGAGTGCTATAATCAATTTCCTTTTCATAAAACCATGAATACGCTCCTCAATCGGTTTATTACCATGTTGTACTCTTAAACAATTCTTGTCGTTATTTGCACAAAAATCTTGGAGCTTCATTAAAAAAAAGGCCTAGCAACTTTAATTCCATTTTATGTGTGTCTATGCCTATGTACGTATATGGCTTCATTAAAAAAAAGGCCTAGCAACTTTAATTCCATTTAAAAGGACAATGTTTCAGAAATCTGGTGGAGGTTTCTCTTATTATTAGAAATCTCAGGGGAGGTAAGTGAAATTTACCCCATTCATCCTCAGCATTTGCCACGTGCACTTTGGCTAAGGCAATGCACGACATCACCCATATGATGCCGTGTGAATGACATCACATGACATTTGATGTTATGCATTGGTCTTCTCAACTGTCGTGGCCATTCATTCCTTATCCAGCTATCGGGGGCTTTCTTTATGGGATTCCTAGGAAAATTGAAGCGAAAGAAAATGAATTTTATTTATTTTTGTGTGCGATCTTTTGATACGAAATCTTTCAAAAACAACTAAAATTTATTATTATTTTTTACAGAATATATTTGGTAGGAAAAAGCTTCCCATTAGGAAAATTGAAGTTTGTGGAAAGTTGTGGACCACAATTATTTTTGGCAACTGAACAAACAAAAAGTTATGAAATAGTTAATTTTCATAACTAGTCCCTATAACTTAATTTTCCCATTAAGTATCATGTTTGAGTATGAGACTAGTCCCTTTAACTTAATTTTAAAATAAAAACTCGTGTTCTTGGTTTCATTCCTTTAGAAAAAGATAGTGCTCCTATTGTAAAGAGTGAGGAAAGAGAGATTATAAGATGCATTCTCAATTTGGTTGCAAAGACCAATCGATCTTTTTCTGATGTATAGTTTCTGAAGAAATTATCTTTTTTTATTTTTGGTGCCTTTCAATTGCTTCAATTTTATAACTGTATAGGCAAATATTGAGGAATCGGCATCCTTTCCATTCCAGCTGGCAATATGATAGCAACACCTAGCCTATTGTAGAATTAACGTCAAATATTATCTTGACTTTTAAAATTAACAAAAAAACTACGTCGTTTTGACTATCTAGTTAATTTATAAATACTTTTAGACTATAACGAAATGAAATAAATGCAACAAAATAAGTAAAACATGAGAATATTCTATTGACACAAGTATAAAACAATTAATAGTTCAAAACAATAACATTCTTTTCAGGACTGGGTGATTCGGCTAATTTGAAAAAACTGATTTTTTGGTTTTTTTGGTTGTCTTTAATTTATTAAAAAAAAAATTGCATTTGTTAGTTTTGAGTTAAGATTTTGTGGTTTCTAGATTTATCTCGTCGAGACGAATCCAAAGAGTATAAAATTATGGTCAAAAGTAATAGTTTTTTGAATAAAGCCGAAAATAAACCAAAATAAACTAGTTTTTTGGATTATTTTTCGTCTTTATTCACAAAACTTTAAGTTTGGCTAATAATTTTATAGTTTTTAGATTCCTCTCGTCGAGACAAGCCAAGGAACCACAAAAAATCGACCGAAAACTGACAAATGCAAATTTTTTTTGAATAAGGACAACGAAAAAAACCAAAAAACCAGTTTTTTTAAATTAGCCAAATCACCCTAAGAGGAAGAAGAAACAAAAAAAAAAAAAAAAACAACAACAACAGCAACTAGTGTTGTCTATACTAACATTGGAATCGCAATATTCCAACTTTTTTTTTTTTGAATAGGACAGCAATCTTCAAAACCTTTCGTTTCAACACGATCGTTGTACCTTAAAAAAAGTAAAACAAAAGAAAATAAATATATAACTATATAAGGAAAGCTTAGACAAAATTACTCGAGGACCCACAAAGGGAAAGAGGGGAGTGAAGGAAGTAGGGACAAAACTGAATGGTTGATGGACCACGCTGCACAAGTGAATGGTTGAATGGTTGATGCACAAAACTGAATGGTTGATGGACCACGCTGATGAATGGTTGAATGGTTGATGGACCCGCTGCACAGGGGTAACAACCGAAGTATAGTGTGTTTGGCATCCTTATCAGGCTCAATAAAAATTGGGCCAAATTTAATCTAAAAACACCTTTTATAAATTAACAAGTCACTTTTTAAAAAACTCACAAAATCAGACTCTCTATTCAGGAAGTCGAGAGAGAGAATTGCTTTAACCCGTGAACAGTGCCTCAAAGGATTTACCGAGTTACTGCAGCAAAGTTATAAGAGCATCTTCATCAAAGGAGGCAAATCCCCCTAATGGCTAAGTTGTTGAGTGAAATGTGAAAAAAAAACCCCAAAATCAGACTCAACAAATTTTTTGTAAATCTGCAAAAGTTATAACTTTGCTACAGTAACTCGGTAAATCCTTTGAGGCACTGTTCACTGGTTAAAACAATTCTCTCTCCTGACTTCCTGAATATAGAGTCTGATTTTGTGAGTTTTTTAAAAAGTGACTTGTTAATTTATAAGAGGTGTTTTTGAGGTTAAATTTGACCCAATTTTTGTTGAGCCTGATGAGAATGCTCTTACACGTATGTCCAATAGTTGTAATGGTAGAAAGTGAAAAAACAATGAACACATTTTCCTAAGTCAAAAGATTTACTATGAATTATACTTTTTCGCTTATCTTTTTTTTTTTCCTCCCAAATTTCATTACATGAGTTTTTGTGGACAATTGTAAAAAATAAAAAATAAAAATATATCTTTGAAGTACTCTAACGGTGAGAGAGTTCAAACTTCCAATGGTAAATGAAAGCAAAGGGATATAAAACAGGCCGAATATTTTCTTTAATTTTATATAGCCATCTTACTACTCGTCGTCTCTCTAGCCTCTTTCCTTCTAGTGTTTTAGGAGCCTCATTTTTCTACTTTTTGCATTATGCTTTTACATTTTTAGATTTTTGAATTATAATTAGAATGTTTTATATATGAAATTTGTAGACTGTATAGTACATGTTATAGATCTTTTTGTTAAACAAAATAGAAGAACTGAAAAATAAGAAGTCAAAAACCTCATCACTCCTACTTTTGGCTTTTGATCTCTAAATTCCTAAATCGAAAATGCATTATTGGAAAATTTATTTTTCATGAGAAAGCCTAAGACCAAAACTTGAAAAATGTGACAATGAAAATAAGTACAAAAGTGGGTCGCATTGACCCATTGAGTCACTTTTTGTCCTCTAGCAATTTTTAATACCAGTGGGGTCGGCTACCCCATGGTAAAGATGTACACCAGTGTGCATTATTTTGTTGATGGACCAATGTAATTGACACCATTAGATCTTCTCCTACCAATATTCAAACCTTCAAAGTAAAGAGCAGAAATGACATGTCAAAGAGAGATTTTATAATTTATACCTCCTTTTCCTAAAAATAAAATTGTATATTTTTGGAGAGACCTATTCTTTTTTGTCACATCCATTTTTCAAATTTGAAGAACTCAACAAAAAGGAGGATGAATCCCTCTAAAAATTAAAACTTTTTGAGAAGCAAAAGATGGCATAAATTATAAAATACAATTTTTACTACAATTTTTTTTTAAAAAAAAACATTGGATGTTGGACTCATTTTAAAGGTATTTTCAATATCTTTTATTGGTACCAAATATATAGAAATTGGATCAAGAATTTAAAAGATGCAAACATTTTAGGAAAAATGAATAGTACAAATTCCATTTGAAGGATGTTCTTCATTTTTGAAGTGGTTCTTCATATACAAAAATGGTTTTTCATTTTGAAGAAGCGAGGGAAATGAAGTGTAATTGGAGGAGCCTCAGTCTTCAAAATAAAAAAAATGAAGGCATGATTTGAGATGCCCTTAGGCTGAATTTTTTGTTTAATTGTAGCAATTTGCATACTAAAATTATGGCTGATTTTAGTAACTGGGTTGCTAAAATTAGAATGGGAATGGAGACTTGCTGATCCCAAAGGACAGCAAGGACAGCACCCCTTCAGTTTCGCAGCAGTCTCATGGTTAATATTTTCACCAAGAATCGTACGGACTTAATTTTGACACTCCTCTTGAATATTTTCACCAAGAATCGTACTTCACTAGTACATATATTAAATGGGGTTTGGTCCTACGGGTTGCCAATGTAATAAAATCTTACCACAATTATGCAACAAATATATACACGCACAGGGGTAACAGCGAACGTATGTCCAACAATTGTAATGTTACAAAGTGAAAAAAAAATGAACACATTTTCCTAAAGTCAAAAGGTTTATGAATTATACTTTTTCGTTTATCTATTTTTTCCCCCAAATTTCATTACATGAGTTTTTGTGGACAATCGTACAAAAAAAAAAAAAAAAAAAAAACTTTGAAGTACTCTAAATTTGCAATGGTGAGAGAGTTCAAACTTCAAATGGTAAATGAAACTGAGGGATGTAAAAATGGCCAGCTATTTTCTTTAATTTTATATGGCAATCTTACTACTCGTCGTCTCTCTGGCCTCTTTCCTTCTAGTGTCTAGAGAGCCTCATTTTTCTACTTTTTGCATTATGCTTTTACATTTTTAGATTTTTGAATTATAATCAGAATGTTTATGAAATTTGTAGAGTGTATAGTACATTTTGTAGATCTTTTTTTGTTAAACAAAATGGAAAAATTGAAAAATAAGAACGGTAAAGTACATTTTGTAAGTCACTGTCTTCATATATATATCTGCTGTTTTGACAACTTAAAATCTTCTCTTAATATGTCACTTACATTCTTTATTTTGAATGAAAGAACATGAGTCCCAATTCTTCAATTTGAAGAACCAAAATAATGTTTTTTTTATTATTAAAATGGTGAGTTTGAAAAATGCCACTATTCACCTTAACTCCAACTCAATTCTTATTTTCTTTCTCTAGAAATTTGCCTCCAAATATTCCAACAATTTCCCTATAAGTATTCCCCCGACCAAATTAAGCTCTTTATTTCGTTTCCATCTAAAAATCCAAGACTCTTCTTTAAGTTTCATTTTCCAAGATGAGTTCTAGCCATGCGGGAAAAAAAAAAAAAAAAAAAAAAAAAAGTTCAATACTGGTGGGTTAAGTTTTTTACTACAATTTAAAAAAAAAAATCTATTGGATATTGGTATCATTTTAAAGGTATTTTCAATATCTTTTTATTGGTACTAGATTTATAGAAATTGAATCAAGAATTTAAAAGATGCAAACATTTTAGGAAAAATGAATAATACAAATCTCATTTGAAGGATGTTCTCTATTTTTAAAGTGTGAAGAACAAAAAATAATTTTTTATTTTGAAGGAGGAAAATGAAGTGTGATTAGAGATGCACTTCAAAATAAAAAATAAAGGTATGATTGGAGATGCTATCAGAAAGGGGATGGGACCTGCTGTTCCCAAAGGACAGCAAGGACAGCAGCCCTTCACAACGCTGCAGTCTCATGGTTAATGAATAAAAAAAAAAATGCAGTGGTCTGTCTTCAACCAGAGCATTTAATGAGCCAAGAAAAATTAATGCAGTTGTCTGTCTTCTTCTTGGGCATAAGGATCACATGAGGAATTCCGTTGCACCAAAAAAAAATATGAAATTTGTAGACTGTATAGTACATTTTATAGATCTTTTTGTTAAACAAAATAGAAGAACTGAAAAATTGTTGGAAAAAATACTGGGATTGAAACGGAAAATAAACACAAAAAATCGAATCGCAATGCTGCAAGGCACGTTCTAGGAACGCTATCTTTTAGGCAATATTTTCCCCCTTCTGGATTGAACCACGAGTACACAGCGGAGATACAATGCAACCCAATCGATATTGTTTAGTTCAGATTATGTACGAACTGACCAAACCAAGAACACTAAATGTATTTTAACTGATAATGCCACGGGAACGGAACAAATGGGAAAAGAAATTGCACTGGAACGGAAATAGCCGTAGAGTGGCTGTTACAAAAGTCACCATTGGTGACTCTTCCAAAAGGTCACAGTGCATGAAGGGAGAGCATGACTTAAACTGGCACCATTTGGTGTCTTGCCCGAAACATCATGTTGTATCAAAGCACCTATTGGCATAAATAATGCCTCCAAATACCGAACTGTTGCGTACAGCACTACAGCACCATTAGATGCATCCCCAATCTCAACAGTTACATTCCCAGACTCAAAGTAATGTTTTCATTTGTTTCAAAGGAACTTTAAACAAGGATGATAGCCAGTCCCTAAGAAAAACTAAAATAATAATGATAGTGACACAAACTTTGTGCCACAACCAACCACAACCCCACTCACATGGGGTGTGGAGTCCGCACGTGGGGCCCATGTGGGACCCACACCCCATGTGAGTGGGGTTGTGGTTAATTGTGACACAAAGTTTGTGTCACAATCATTTTTGAAACTAAAATACTAACTTATATATAATTTTATTTTGAAAATTATCCAACAAAAATAAGAAGTCAAAAACCTCATCGCTCCTACTTTTGGCTTTTGATCTCTAAATTCCTAAATCGAAAATGCATTATAGGAAAATTTATTTTGCATGAGAAAGCCTAAGACCAAAACTTGAAAAATGTGACAATGAAAATACGTACAAAAGTGGGTCGCATTGACCCATTGAGTCACTTTTTGTCCTCGAGCAATTTTTAATACCAGTGGGGTCGGCTACCCCATGGTAAAGATGTACACCAGTGTGCATTAATTTCTTGATGGACCAATGTAATTGACACCGTTAGATCTTCTCCAACCAATCTTCAAACCTTCAAAGTAAAGAACAGAAATGACATGTCAAAGAGAGATTTTATAATTTACACCCCTTTTTCCTAAAAAAAAAATTGTATTTTTTTGGAGAGACCTATCATTTTTTGTCACATCCATTCTTCAAATTTGAAGAACTCAACAAAAAGGAGGATGAATCCCTCTAAAAATTAAAACTTTTTGAGAAGCAAAAGAGGGCATAAATTATAAAATACAATTTTTACTACAATTTTTTTTTTAAAAAAAACATTGGATGTTGGACTCATTTTAAAGGTATTTTCAATATCTTTTTATTGGTACCAAATATATACAAATTGGATCCAGAATTTAAAAGATGCAAACATTTTAGGAAAAATGAATAATACAAATTCCATTTGACGGATGTTCTTCATTTTTGAAGTGGTTTTTCATATACAAAAATGGTTTTTCATTTTGAAGGAGCGAGGGAAATGAAGTGTAATTGGAGGAGCCTCAGTCTTCAAAATAAAAAAAATGAAGGCATGATTAGAGATGCTCTTAGGCTGAGTTTTTTGTTTAATTTTAGCAACTTGCATGCTAAAATTATGGCTAATTTAATAATTGGGTTGCTAAAATTAGAATGGGAATGGAGACCTGCTGTTCCCAAAGGACAGCAAGGACAGCACCCCTTCAAAACGCAGCAGTCTCATGGTTAATATTTTCACCAAGAATCGTACGGACTTAATTTTGACACTCCCTCTTGAATATTTTCACCAAGAATCGTACTTCACTAGTACATATATTAAATGGGGTTTGGTCCTACGGGTTGCCAATGTAATAAAATCTTACCACAATTATGCAACAAATATATACAACGAACAACAATATTGTAATGGTAGAAAGTGAAAAAACAATGAACACATTTTCCTAAAGTCAAAAGGTTTATGAATTATACTTTTTCGTTTATCTATTTTTTCCCCCAAATTTCATTACATGAGTTTTTTGGACAATCGTACCAAAAAAAAAAAAGGAATACTTTGAAGTACTCTAAATTTGCAACGGTGAGAGAGTTCAAACTTCAAATGGTAAATGCAAGCGAGGGATGTAAAAATGGCCAGCTATTTTCTTTACTTTTATATAGCAATCTTACTACTCGTCGTCTCTCTGGTCTCTTTCCTTCTAGTGTTTAGAGAGCCTCATTTTTTTACTTTTTGCATTATGCTTTTACATTTTTAGAATTTTGAATTATAATCAGAATGTTTATGAAATTTGTAGAGTGCATAGTACATTTTGTAGATCTTTTTTTGTTAAACAAAATGGAAAAATTGAAAAATAAGAACGGTAAAGTACATTTTGTAAGTCACTGTCTTCATATATATCTGCTATTTTGACAACTTAAAATCTTCCCTTAATGTCACTTACATTCCTCATTTTGAATGAAAGAACATGGGTCCCAATTCTTCAATTTGAAGAACCAAAATAATGTTTTTTTTTATTATTATTAAAATGGTGAGTTTGAAAAATGCCACTATTCACCTTAACTCCAACTCAATTCTTATTTTCTTTCTCTATAAATTTCCCTCCAAATATTCCAACAATTTCCCTATAAGTATTCCCCCGACCAATGCTCTTTATTTCGTTTCCATCTAAAAATCCAAGACTCTTCTTTAAGTTTCATTTTCCAAGATGAGTTCTAGCCATGAGAGAAAAAAAAAACAAAGTTCAATACTGGTGGGTTAAGTTTTTTACTACAATTTTTTAAAAAAAATCTATTGGATATTGGTATCATTTTAAAGGTATTTTCAATATCATTTTATTGGTACCAGATTTATAGAAATTGAATCAAGAATTTAAAAGATGCAAACATTTTAGGAAAAATGAATAATACAAATCTCATTTGAAGGATGTTCTTCATTTTTAAAGTGTGAAGAATAAAAAATGATTTTTTATTTTGAAGGAGGGAAATGAAGTGTGATTGGAGATGCACTTCAAAATAAAAAAAATAAAGGTATGATTGGAGATGCTATAAGAAAGGGGATGGGACCTGCTGTTCCCAAAGGACAGCAAGGACAGCAGCCCTTCACAACGCTGCAGTCTCATGGTTAATGAGTAAAAAAAAAAAAATGCAGTTGTCTGTCTTCAACCTGAGCATTTAATGAGCCAAGAAAAATTAATGCTGTTGTCTGTCTTCTTCTTGGGCATAAGGATCACATGAGCTTCTGAGCTGGGGAGTACTGTTTTGGATAAGAGCATCCTTATCTCACACACAAAAAAAAAAACACTAAATTTAACTTCAAAAACACTTTTTATATTTTAACAAGTCACTTTTCAAAAAATTCACAAAATCACACTCTCTATTCAAACTTTAGCAAGTCACTTTATAACAAAACTCACAAAATCAGACTCTCTATTCAAACTTTTACTCTTCCCCCTCTCTCATCTTTTGGTGCGTGAACAATGCCTCCCTAAATTTGGGGGGTCACTGTAGCAAAGTTACAAAATGTAGCAAATTAGGGAGGCATTTGATGAGCCAGATTTTTAAGGTTTTTGAAGTAGAAGACTTTAACTTTAAAGTTAAAGTAGAAGTTAAAGTAGAGAGCCACATAAGGATGCTCTTAGATATTGTTTCGTGGTTTGACTATGCAAATGTATCCAAGATCATTCGCCAAGATGTTAGTGATGCCTCATAATCTTGCGTGAAATCATCTTTATAATGATGGATTGTTAATGAAATTTTATGTTTATGATTCAAAAAAAAAAAAAAATCGCGACTTCAATTCTGGAATAAGTAAATTTTTTTTCCAATTTTTGGCTTCTTTTACATTGTAAGACTTTGTTTGGAACTTAGGGATGAAGAGGGAAAATAAGACAAAATAATGAAGAGAAAAATTAGAGAGAAAGTTCAGAAGAAATTGGAGAGACATTGAATTTGTTTCTTAAATTTTTTCTTCTCTTTCTTTAGGAACCAAACAATGAAAGGAAATTCTTTCAAAATTATCTTTCTTTCCATTTCTTTTCCTAAGTTTCAAAGACACCCTAAAAATACTTTCTTCCATCCCAGCATGTTTTTCTATTGCGAGTCTTGTGAGTAGTTGTTTGTGTGGTTCTAGCATCATACGTTGAATCTTTTGCAAGTGAGGCTATAGTTCTACCATATTTTCGAAAGGTATTGTCAGTATTTTCGGTATTATCCCACAAGTCACTGTCTTCACATACAGCTACTGTTTTGACAACTTATAATCTTAAAATACTAAAATACCATAGCAGGATTTTCTGGTAACGAATACCGAAAATTAAAGTTCAACAAAAAAGGGGCCCTGGGGGTTGCCAATGTAATAAAATCTTACCACAATAATGCAACAAAATATATAGCCAAAAAACAGTGAGTGTTTGGGAGCCAAGAATGGAGCCAGAGGAAACAAGTGGTTGCAATTGCTACTACAAGATTTTCAAAAAATGCAAGTATTATATAGAAAATAAAAATTTATTTATGAATTATATAGATTCACCACCACTAAATTTTTTAGGTTACTCCCATTTGTTAAGATCTAGTCATCACTTTCTGTGCCAAAAATGGTTTACACCTACTGGGGAGCATATGTAGCAGCCTCAACAAATTCAAGTCATATTAAAGCTCAAAATGCCACCTTTATTATTTGGTCTAGTCACATTTTTACTACTCCATTAGACTCTAAAAGGCCGAGAAAGGTATAAACTATTGGGAAAATATGGTTTATGTAACCTTATTTATTAGTGAATTGGAAATTGTCTCCAATATAAACCATTGAATTGGTTGTAATTTGTTTGTCCTACGTTGAATAAATTTAAGTGGTTGGCATTGTTTGCGCTTGCACTAGGCCAGACCGGACGTGGTTGTGGGTCATAAGATTCTTTGGCTTGGGTCATAATTTTGATGGAAATAAATTAGTTAGTTAATTGTATCCCTTGATATTACTATTAACTAATTGGTTTTTTCCTTAAAAGAATCCTATTCTGATTTTGAATTCTTTACCCATTAAATACATATGTAAAAGGAATGCATTTGCATCCCTTGGTTGCCAGCACTTCGAAACAATTGCCTCTTTTGTTTTGTAGCAACAATTCGATCAAAGGTTTCTTTGGCTGGCACCACTTCGGGCAGTGGTGTCTATTTGGTCGGCATCACTTCAAAATTCTCTTTGCCCATTTAAGCAATTACTCCACATGTAATCCGACCACTTCGAGATAGACTTTAAAATTTTGTCCTCCATTGTATTACTCCTCTTATTTGGTTATGCAATTTTTTTTTTTTTTCGAGAGAGAGTTCAATACTCAAATTTGGTTCGACATACTTGTAGACTGTAGTGCTGCTTCTACAAGGCGAAATCGTTGTATCCTGGGAGACGGGTGCTGTTAAACTCGTAGCACTGCAGCCCCGATCAATTTCTTCTTAACAGTCTGTTTCGATTTTCAGATTTTTTCTTCTGTTTTCAAAAACGTTTTAAGGAGGATTCTGCAACCTATGAGTTCAACTTAAATTTTCGTTTGACTATTCTGGGCGTAGTTCTATACAGATTGTCGAACAATCTGAAGACGAATTTTTATTGGGTTAATCTGGTTTACTACTGATTTCATATGGAATCATCTGGTTAATTAGTAAGAAATATGGTACAATCCAAATCAAAACCGCATAGAAACTATTTTCCAAGGTTATTCCGTAATTAAAGGAATCTAGTAAATAAGCAAATACGCTGGATTTTCAATCATGCAAATAAAAGGAAGACGCTCAAATTGAGGTACTCAATTACATAAGATGATCATAACATTTCGCAAATGCTTTACACTAGGGACAAAAAAACTCCATCTCAACTTTCCACTTTCCAGAACTATGGTTTCAAAAGAGTACTCACCCCCCAATTCAGGTATTATGCACCAATTCATCGTCTCCGACTCCATTACCGGTCAAAACCAATTTGAAAATCAACACTTCAACCACACTAGACATCTAATGGATCTTCTTGGTGCATCAAATGAGACCAATCACCAACAAGCCCAAAGGCTCTCCCTATCTCTCAATTCAGATATGCTTGTTCCTCCGGTCTTATTCAGACAAAGACCCTTTGAATCCAAATCTCATTAGCCCAATCTATTTCATTTCTGGGGATGCTTGTAATCCGAGAGTGGAGCGAATTTCCGATGATTTTTCTTTTATGGGTAACAAACTAACAATAGTCCTTTTGCTTCATCCTCAGCCTCGTTGAATCAGTCTAGGATTCGGACCAGACCGGACAATCTAAAATCTCGATCGTCCATCTAGACAATTACTCCCTCTGTCCCTTAAAGTTTGACACTTTCGGGAGTGCGTGCCATTTTTAAATTGCCTATATCTTTCAATTCATAACGTTTTATGTGATTTTCATAACTTTGTTTAAAAGAACTAATTGAAATCTATCAAACTAGATCCATATTGCTCATATAAAACATTATAGATTAAAAGAAATAATCAATTTTTTCATAGGGCTGGAATAGTGAAAATGTCAAACTTTAAGGGACGGAGGGAGTAATAATTTAGAGATCGATTTGTGATAGTTTATTGTCGGTAAGAAACTATAAGCAATTTTGTTAATATTAATTGTTAAAGGGGAATATTGAGATCTGAATTGTCCGGTCCGGTCCTTAGGGCATCTCTAGTGCACTACCTAAAATCACTACCTAAAGTGCTTTAACTAGTTAGCTAAGAAAAACCTCAAAAAATGGTCTCTAGTGCACAAAACTTGGCTCCCTAAAATCCTAGGTGGCACCCCTCACTACCTAAAGTGCCCTAAGTGACTACCTAAATTTGGGGAGGGACTTAAGGAGAGAGAAAGAGGAGAGAGATAGAGAGAAAGAGGAGAGAGAAAGTTACTTGCATTTATAACATTGAATCTACCATTGTTTTTTTGGTTATGAGGCCCACTTAAATGGGTCCCACATACACTTTAGGGAGTATTTTTAGGGAGCCCCATTAAAGTGAATTTTTTCTTAGCTAACTAACTAAGTTCTTAGCAAACAAAATTGGGTCCCACATGTGTTTAGGTGTACACTTTAGGGAGCATTTTTTAGGTAGTGCACTAGAGATGGCCTTAGTACAGACAAGGGACAAACCAATCCCTCTGTGTTTACAATCTCTTATTCTTGCAACTTTATGTGGTATTATTGGGAGGTCAGACCCCAAAAAGTTAGAGCACTGTGTTTTCCTAGCCCATGCAAGCAATAATTTAGATAGAATAAAAGAGAAGACAGTTAAATTAGAATGTGTAATAAGCTGAACAAATAGAACAAGCATATACAAAACAAGGAGGTAACCACCCCATATTGAGGAAGAGCTAAATTATTTATCTCTTCATTGGTGTTAAGCGCGACGTCTCGTACTCATTTTTTAATCACACACACACACACAGAGAATTGTAAGGGGTGCAAACATCTTGTCATTGATGATGGTGTTCATTTCGGAGGCAGATACATAGGTGATTTCATTCATCATTTCGCAACAATATATTTGTTTTTCCAGATAGATTTTGTACCAAATTAATTTCGTCGGTTTTGTAGCTTTGTGATCCGATATCGGCTGCGAGTTCTAATCAGACGAATGAAATAAGGTTGGCTATCAAAGCTCACAAGTACCAAATTTTTATTTTGCATGGTAATGAAAAAAAACTTTAACGAGAGAGAGTGTGTTCAGACAAGAGAAGAAGACGGAAGTCGAGCTGTAATAGGGGTCGGGTTGTGAAGAGGAGGCACGACTCTGGATCTGGAAAATGTTTTCCGCCCCCCTCAAGTGGTTCACTTTTTGATAATTTGGGAAAAGGTTTTTCGTTAAATTTTGTTTTCCTTGGTACCAAACGCTGGAAAGGATTTTTCACCGGACAAAGTTTTCCAGAAAACATTTCCCTCGAAACAAACAGAGCCTAAATGTAAAGATGATTTAGGATGGTGTTACACAATGGTAAGATCAAAAGATCAAGATTTTAAGAGCGTTGATACTAAAAACACACTTTAAAAGCGTATTAGTGGAAATCAAGATACAGATAAAGGCTTGTAACAAATAGATTGGAAAAGGGATCCACGGAGGACTTGAGATATGCATCAGCGGAAGTAATGAGGTATGCCTTGCAGAAACAGAACTTGAAACAGCTGCCTTGCGGAAAAACAGCTTGAATGACAACTAAATTCCACCCAGAATGAGAACAAGTAGTGTAGTGACTTGATACAGATGCAGCAGCATGTAGTGTATACTGTATATCTTCAGCGCGTGGAAAACGAATAGCATAATCCTAGCTTAGATGTAGAGGAATGACAGCAAAAACACCTTGATCTTGGACACATCACCTTTCAGCAATATAAAATTTCCATTGCCAGCAGTTTCCATCAAAGAAAAAATCTTTGGGTTCCAAATGCGAAGTAACCCCGCAGCTGTACCATTTGTTTCTACCTCTTGATATTCAAAGCATACGTCCCACCATAATGATTTGATGAAGTCTTGTGTAACAGTCCTTTGTTTAGTTTCTTGGAAGAAAACCATATCCACCTTTTTTTCCTTAAGCAACCTTTTAATCCTACCTCTTTTCTCCAGTTTACTCAGGCCTCTAACGTTCCATGTTTGTGCCTGAGTTATCCCCTTGTTATGCAACCCAAAATTAAGATTGGCAGTTAGCTCTCATCTCATTAAGAGCTTCCATCTCCGCTATCTTACTAATCACCTCATTCTCATCTCCATCATAGTTGATTCCCATAATTTTGTCAACTGCCTAGATGGCCTGTGCTTCATTTAACAGAATTTTGTACATGTTGCTTATACCCTCAGAGGAGATTGATGCAGACAAAGTAGCTGTAGCAATAGCTGACCTTAGTACCACGCATTCTTGTTCTTCTTCCCTTTGTTTCCTGTGTTTACTTTTGAAAAACCCAGAATTTCGTTTATACTTGTCCTGTTCCTTTTCCCTTGAATACCTTTTATTGCAGCATTGATGAGAATTTGATTTGCTTCTGCCAGATTTTTATTGGTTCTTTCCGAGCTCTACCATTTAAATTGCAGGCGTCTTCCCAAATGTTTCCATCTTTATCCTCCTCATCATTGCAAGCATGTTCTTCTGAATCAAAAACTACTCTACCATCTACCTTGTACGTGTCATTTAAGAAACCAACTTCTTGGGTCTCCAACCATTAGAGTTCATGGTTTGTGGTTGGTTATCCTCTTGACACTACCCCATGCTATCAACCACCTTTTGACTTCCCATTACTGATGTCTCAATCTCCAAGGAAGAATTTATAACATCAGCTGCCTCCTTATTAATTAGCATAATAGGCACACGTGATATAATGTGGTTGTCTTTTGAAATTGCCATGTCATCATTGCTCAAACTATTATCTCCCTCAAACTTTGACTCCACATCATCAATTTTGTCCACGTCAATGTCATTATCTTCTTTGCTTGTATCATCCTTGATTACTGCCCTATCATCATCTTCTTTACTTGCGTCTTTCCTTTCCATGGCTAGAACAGAGGAGATGTCGAAAAAGCTTTGCTTGATGGATCTAAAGGAGTCTTCTTCCATTACTTTGACTGAGTAAATTACCTTATCAATAACTAGCTCAATTGACCCTTCTAGTTTCTGAAACTGATCTATAGCAATCAAAATCTTGGGCTTTTCAAATGAACTACCTACTAAAGTGTTGGAATAAGAGGGGGTTGTCCTCTTACTACTAGTTTGTAATTCTAGGTCTTGGTCATTGACCCATTCCTTGTGACATCAGTGTTTTGTAACAGTTGTTTCTGTTCCCTCTCTTTGATGGATCCGAAACAGTCTTTTCCATTTCTCCTAGTTTTCTGTTTTATTTAGTTCCAATTCCCTTCCTTTGTAGCCTTTTGGCCCCCTACAATTTTTTGTTCTTTCCTTTTTTTTTTTTTTTTTTGTCCTCCTGGGGTATGCCCCTTGTATGCTGTATATTCGGTTAGTCCCTTTTATTTTCAAGCTTGGTTTACCCACAAAAAAAAAAGTGTTGGAATATTATATCAAAAAAGTTTCAAAACTTGATTATATATTATATTAAATCATTGAGTTTATTATTCATAATAATTTGGAGGTTATACATATTTATGAATCCTCATGATTATTGACTTTAATAGCCATTTTATTATTTATATCAGTTACATAATTTTAATGGCTATTTACTAAATATAATTATTGTGATAATTATATTATAAGAGATTTATATTCCTCAAGATCTATATATAGAGCCTATATGGCCTTGGCGAAAGAGGATAAGAGATGAATGGAGATGCCACAAGATATACTAGTGTAGAGTAGTTTTTTATATGTTACTTTACAGTTAAATTGTGTTTATGGGCAACTACGACCGGGACGGTTCATTACCTCCCGGAGGACGTGAACTCTGGATGAGAACGGCTGTGAGCATTAGGTTGGATCCTAGAGTCGTTGGTGTCAGCTAAAACCTTCACGTGGGGAGGCAACAATGACTTTAGGACAGTGACAACACGCCTTACAATCTCGCAGGCCAGCTTTTCTATTTTCCTCTAATCTTTATTTTTTATTGTTTTTATTCTTATGCTATTTTATTTTAATTCCTAGAGAAAATTCATAACAATCTAAAGTCATTGTTCGTGTAACATGTTTATATTATAGGAATTTGCATCACATGAGCATTGTTCTGTTTCCTTACATAGTTAAACGGAGTCCTGATAAGTCTAGCATAACTTTATAGAGCTTTTTTTCCTTAGATTGGTTCCTGCGTCATAGCACTCATCTTACATACCAACTCTAGTGCCCTATTTTGGATCTCTTCTGCAAACAAAGAAAAAAAAAATTAATTAGAATTCCGCTCAAATCAATTTCCTAAACTCAAAATCAGTTTTGAAAGGGAAATTTAGAGTTTCAATTGTTCTAAAATCAAAATAGGTTTGAAGGTTTTAAAATTCATTTGTTGTTTCCTTGGGAAAATTAAAACAGAGAGGATCAGGGGAAAACTAGAAAAATGGAGATTTATATGTCAAAACGTTTCGGAGTTGGCGAATGGAATAGAATCAGTTTCTATTACCTATGCACTACTAGAAATAGTTTCTATGCTTTCTGGTAGAGGAAGGATAAAGTTTTCCTTTGTAAGGAAAAAAAAGTAATTGAAAGTTATCTATCTGTGTCAAAAGATTTTTGTAAACTAGTTTAATGGCTTGTGCAAAGATTGTGTTTTAGCCATTTACAACGTCGGTATATAGACACTGGACATGGTAGTAAAGTTGAGTTGGTAGTTGAAGGGGGAAAAAAATGTGTTTCTAGAAATAATTTTTCGATGTGTTCTATTTTCTTACGGAAAAATCTCTCTTGACTGAATGGATAATTGACGAATTCTATAGACCCGCAATTCTTCAAATCAGCGTGGAATCATGTCACAATTTCCTTTGTTACTTAGTAGAATTTAGCTAAAGGATGCATATGTTTATTTGTAGTAAATTCTCTTTGGTAAAATTGGTTCTATGTTATAATTAATTAGAATTAAGTGAATCTATATATAATCGTGTTGGCGGTATTTTCTAGTTACCAATACCAACGGAAAAAAGAAAAGAACAAGAGAGTTCTTAATACTTCACGCTACCTAATGTAACCCTTTTTATTTTTTATGATATGAGGGTCATGGTCATATAATTTGCCCTCATTCATGACCAAGATATTCTAACACTAGAGTTCTGTAACAAGGGTTAGTGATTTTGTGCTTTATGATCTATTGTGAAATATTTAATTTCTTGTCATTTTTTTTCCCCAAGGAAGAAAACAACGAGTTCTCAGGAAAAAAGGGAAAAAAAATTTGGGCTAAAAGTTTTACAAAGACTTTTTTCAGATTTTTAGTGAACATATATTTGATGAAAAGAATAAAAGGTTTGATGATTTATATATCTATTAAAAAAAAGGGAAAGGGAAGGTTTTCATGCATAGATTTTATTGTATGACGTGGAAAAGGGTAGAAGTTGTATTGTTGTATAAATACAATTATAGTGGTATTTGAAGATGGTTTAATTAAATAATTTTATTTTTGATTGTGCAAATAGACTTCTGGGTAATTCCATGTTTTTTTTTTAAAAAAAAAGGAAGGGGAAAAAAGTAGTTGAATGATTAGTTTTAAAAAAAAAGAAAAAAAAGAAAAGAAATCGATGCATTGGTAATTGTTATCTATTGAATCGAAGGTTTTGTTGCACTGATGGATAATTAACAGTGTTGTATTAGGAGGTTATGATAATCACTCCTTGCGTGTCGGTTGCATAGTATTCTGGTAAATCAATTTCTCTGTTTGCTTGACAATAAACTGTTTGCTTGACAATACATGTTATCCACTTCAAAAGTATTTAAAAGAACAATTGTTTCAAGAAAGTTTTAAGTGATTAGAAAACCTTGATTGGGAGTGACAATTTTAAAGTGACAAGTGCTTAATTTTATTTCTGATTGGTGTAATGTGGGGGTTGTGACTTTACATTTCTGAGATATGTCTCTAAATATACCTGTGAAATATATACCTGTGAAATGTGAGGATTATAGAATATGAAATTTCATTTATCACTCTAGACTATACTGATGTTGTGGTAGAGTGGTTTTGAATATCTCGTAGGTACATGTTGACGACTACAAGAAGCTTCTTCATGCAAAATGAATATCAATATAATTTGCCCTAGACTAGCATTGAGGCTAGATCATATAAGAGTACATTGATTTTAATGGGGCTGGACTAGCGCCGAGGCTAGGTCCGAATTTTGTCGAGGGGAATGAGCAAAGCCTATAGGAAGTCACCTATGGAGGTAACCCAATCTCTGTGACTGGAGATCCCATGAAGGAGATTCAATGGGAAATAACAATCCATATTGTGTGACTTGATACCAGCACTAAAATATTTGGGAGACACCATCTAGATTAGTTCTCTTGCTCATTCCTAAGGCATAGTGCTGAAGAAGTGATTGGTTGAGGGTGGGTTTGATCCCTTAATGAATTCGAGGCGGGAAATTTCTCGCGAGGTGCATTCCATCACTGTACCTAGGGGTGTCCACGGATCGGATCCGGACGGATCGGATACGGATCCGATCCGATCCGCTCAGAGCGGATTATGGTTTTTAAGATCCGAAACGGATCGGATCCGGACGGGCGGATTTAACAGATTAAAGAAGGATTATTGAGCGGATCGAGCGGATCCGATCCGATCCGATCCGGATCCGGAACCGTCAGATAGGAAATTCTCGATCCAGAACCGAACCGAACATTCACGGATGGATCAATGGATGGTTCGGATCTGTTCAGATTGGTCGGATTGGCGGATCGGATGATCCGCTGGACAGCCCTAACTGTACCTTTGGAGAATTCACCTAACTGGGAATCGTCGTGAGGCCGCGACTATGAGATTTGCGCTAATCTCTAGAAATTCCCATGAGAATCAAGATCCGGGTGCATGGTCATTATTAGCACCACCCCACGAACATGTCTAATGGTTGGTACTGTGTGTGTGACGTGTTAAACTTTGGCTCAAAGGGTCTTGTTCAAGATCTAGTTCACTATGATCCTTTCAAAGTGAGACTGTTAACATTAAGTGAGGTTCAAGTCCGGAAGATACCAACACCTATTGCACAGTATAATAGTTGCCCACTATATTTATTCGATTGAATTTGAGTTTTAAGGTATTGCATTTTATTTGGTGTTAAGATTTCTAATTTTTAGATTTTACTTGTTAGTAGTTTTTAAAATTTATTTATTTTTATTTGATGAGATTTTATTGATTTGAAGGTTTTAAGACTTTCTAATTAATATTGATCTTTAATTGTTATTTTTCAATTAAAGCACTATTGTGATTTGTGAAATACTTTCGGAATTCGAATAAAACGAAATTGTTTAATTTTTTTTATTTGAATTGTTGGAATATTATATCAAAAAAGTTCCAAAACTTGATTTTATATTATATTAAATCATTGAGTTTATTATTCATAATAATTTGGAGGTTATACATATTTCTGAATCCTCATGATTATTGACTTTAATAGCCATTTTATTATTTATATCAGTTACATAATTTTAATGGCTATTTACTAAATATAATTATTGTGATAATTATATTATAAGAGATTTATATTCCTCAAGATCTAAATATAGAGCCTATATGGCCTTGGCGAAAGAGGATAAGAGATGAATGGAGATGCCACAAGATATACTAGTGTAGAGTAGTTTTTTATATGTTACTTTACAGTTAAATTGTGTTTATGGGCAACTACGACCGAGACGGTTCATTACCTCCCGGAGGACGTGAACTCTGGATGAGGACGGCTGCGAGCATTGGGTTGGATCCTAGAGTCGTTGGTGTCAGCTAAAACCTTCACGTGGGGAGGCAACAATGACTTTAGGACAGTGACAACACGCCTCACAATCTCGCAGGCCAACTTTTATATTTTCCTCTAATGTTTATTTTTATTGTTTTTATTCTTACGCTATTTTATTTTAATTTCTAGTGAAAATTCATAACATAAAGTAGATTCATCAACATGTAGGAATTGGCCCCATGTGTTTCCAATTTCTTCGAATGTTGGGAATGCCCATGCATTGAGAGGCATCCCATAACATGAAAGCCACACAAATCTTTCCTTGCTTGCTTGTTCTCCTTCCCACGGCTTAATGTCCTCGAACCAGTTTGCTATCCATTTATCTTTGATGGTTGAATCTCTGATTGTCTTTTTAGGGAAAGTGATGATGACATGTCTTCCCCCTATATCTTTAATTTGAACCTTATGAACCCCTTCCTTACTGAAAACGTACTCAAATCTTTCGTGGAAACAAGCTTACTGATCTTTGCAATTGCACTCCTAAATAGCCATCCATTCCCAGCAGGATGAATCTTGATGCTTCCCATATGTACCTTTTCTGCATCTTCGTTGGCTTTGATGTTTTTCTATTCCCCATGTTTGCTCGACTCCACAGTTCCTTATCTTCTCCATACATCTTTGCCTCTCTTCTCATTTGGGAATTTCTGGTAGTTTTTGGGTTTTGCCACTTGTTCGCCTTCTTTCCTCAGAAATCTAGCAAATTTCACCACCAATAATCCTTTGTCTTTTCGATCGTGTTCTCTGCATCTTCAAACCTAAAAAATCTTACAAAGCCCAAACTTCGACCCGTGATTTTACTTCTTTTGCTTGAAATGAATAGATCTTTGATCTTCCCGAATATGGAGAATAAGTTGTAAACCCAGATTTTGCATATTTGAATTGGTAAGTTATCCAGAAAAACAGTTGTAGATCGTTGTGCATAAGCTGCTTCTCTCATCTTCGATTCACCCAAAATAACTCAGAGAATCTTCAATCGAACTCACCCATTTAATCTCATAACTTAATACTCGTTTTATTTGAGATTACTCCTTTACCAAATTTGATATTACTCAAATTCTTCACTGAATTTGGTATGGCCTTCCATCAGCGCCAGGCCTTAGCGTTGAATTGATTGTTCTAAAAATGAGTTGGTGAAAATTTTGTAAATTTTCATTGATCGTTTCATCGCTGTGGTCGATCATTATCCATATTTTGAAAATTGTCCATATTTTCAACTTTTTTGTACAATGTTCAATGGAATCTCTCTTGTTCTAAAAATGAGTTGGTGAAATAGTAGGAGTAGTTGATTTCTTCCGATTAAAAAAAAATACTAGTTGTTTTTCGTTTGAAGGTATTATAAATTTTAGGCTTCAATTTCTGGTGTTGTTCCAATCCGTAAATCGGAATTATATTTTGCTCATAAATTTGAGGTATACGTACCCAGAGGCCAAGAGCATTCTCCACATGCTGAACACTTGATACACTAAATTGCAAGAGGTTTCTCTTTTACAATTTTTTGTTCTTTTTGCTTATGTTTTTGCTAGGCGGATGTGGGAACAACTTTACAATAGCTTAATGAAGAGAAAGGTTTTGATTAAAGAAACCAAAGTCTTGTCTATTGTTCTGCTGCGTTACTGTCATTCTCATATCAAAATTGGTTTTTATAAGAAATTTCTTTTTCCATTTTATTTTTTGAGACATTAAAAATTGAAATATCACCACTTAGTGTCACTGTCGCCAAATTAAGGCATCCAACATATAAAGCACCTAGTTCCAAATCCGTGAGACTTGACAGTAATCCTATAATTGAAATAATAATTCCTGTAATTTTTTTTATAGAAATTTCAAAGTAAGAAATAAGGATTAGATTTGGCTTCTCTGCAGTGTGAACTCAAACCGAACGGAGCAGTCGCATCTGGATTATCAATCTCAGCAACCAGTGCTCTAGATTTATTTAAGACTCTTACCGATAAGTTCTTACCGGTAAGAGTTTTTCAAAAAACCAAAATATCATTGAGAACATTTATTTAAATGACTGAGATTGTAAGGACTGATCTCGACAATCCAAATCAAAACTGCAGAGAAACTACTCTTTTCCAACGTTATTCGGTAATTAAAGGAATATAGTAGATAAGTAAATAAGCAGAATTCTCAATCATACAAATAAAAGTAAAATACTCAAAGTGAGGTACTTAATTGCATAAGATGATCATAACATTTTGCAAATGCATTTCACTAGTGTACAGCTTTATATATTAATGAGACTAAAAAGCCCTCTTCTATTGCTATCGCTTCGGGCCACCAAACTCTTAACTTCTTTTTAGAGTCTTGATACGATCACTCTGCTTTGCAAAAATTCCTAAACCGTACGTAGACTTGATCATATCCTCGATGAGAGGAAATTGAAACCTAAAGCACACAAATATGAAGCCCAATGCAACTACAGCTGGAATATGAATCCATACCTTATTTTCTCCAAACACAAGTTAGAGTGCGGCACCAAAGGCTGTCATCGTGAATAATATGGAGAGGATGAGCCAAGCCAGACCAAGAATCAATTTACTAGGTAAGATAACGAGAAAATCTTCTTCTGCATAGCGAGAACTAAGGACAGACAAGAACAAGATCAAGGAAGCAATGGACGAGAAAAGAGCACTCTCGTTAAAAATGCCAAAGATTGTGAAGGCTGTCTGTTGGTTTAAATTTGGTAGACCATTGTTGTTGTTTCCACCCGGTACTTGTAAGGCAGCCGCAAATGCCACGGTAGCAATGATAGATGCTATGATTGTGCATGAACTTGCAGTATCTTTCATCCACTTCTCTCCTTTTTCCACCAATTCCCTGTGTTCATCACTAAACACTTGTGCGGGTGTCTTACCTTTTCTGTTCCTCTCTTCTCTATTTTTTGGAAGTACAAGTCTTTCAACTTCCTGTATAAATCAGGGAAGCTTAAAATTACAAAGTTGCATCTATTTCCACGAATGGAAAGTTCTAATTTATAACCCAGAATCTATAACTAGCCTTAGCGGTAGAAAATTGTGCCGAGACATCTCGTTTGCGGGAGGTTGATTATGCCGAACATGAAAATTAGTGCTTCTTCGGATGTTCCTAGAGCAATATTCCACAGCAATCACCAATTAAGCAATTACCGTATCTACATTGTTTGGATAACTGACTAACATAAATGCAATGGGTTTCACTATATGAACTAATCATATTCATGTTGAGCGGCACCACGTAGGGTGTCCCAGCAAATCGAAAAAACCAATAAACTAGACCGACCAGACCGAACCATTCTATTTGTATTTGATTAACGGTTTAATGAATTGGCTCTGGTTCTAAAAATGTGAGAACCGAGTATTTGGTTTGGTTTGTAGTTCCATAATTGAAAATCGTGGTTCGAATCGAATTAGACCGTTAATCTTTCTATCTATATTTATTTATTTTGCATCAATATATCTATCTTGCTGCTAATTGTTTTTATTACTACTATTTTCCTATTGGTGTTCAGTTGTTTCACTGTATTTAGCAGTAATTCTATAGTATTTTGTAAGCCTACTAGATTTATTTTGAGAGTTGGTTTTATGATAGTAGTTTTACAAAGAAGTTGCAACAATTTTATGGATAAATTCAGTTTTCAACGCTAACGAAATCTGCTGTTAGTTGTTTTTAAAAACTAGTGATATGTTATTCAAATTTTTTTGGCAATTTTTGGATGCTAACATAAATTAAAACGTAAAATTGAACCAAACCAGTCCCGTCTAATGGATTGGTTGTGGTTTGGTTCCATTTGTGCAACAATCTGGTTATGATTTTCAATTGTTCAGAACCGTTAGCTGTGATTTGGATCCTCAATTTCTATGAAACTGTCTAATCCGGACCATGTACACCCCTAGCACCGAGTGAGAATGTCCCCAAGAAAACCCAATTAATATATCATGAAAGGATGTGGAATTAGAATAGCTAGCAAAAGTATATGGAAATAGAAAATTTGAATTGATCAAAATAACAATTCAAATTTTCAATTTCTACAACTAAAATATGTATACCCTCATCTTCTGATCTCACTTCTCCTTGTGGATCCACATGCCCCTACTAAAAGAAATGGAATAACTATCTTTTGTTTTCGTATAGTTGCCCACCAGAAAGGTATGTAAACGTGCAAAGGAATGTGAAAGGGGATGTAAGAATTAATCTGATATGCGTGTAGGCTGGCATGGGACAACCTATATTATCAAAAACAAAAAAATGGCCGTATGTAAAAGTAACTTCATTACCTACCGCTCCCTGCTTGTGACTTGTGAACTAGTGCCAATGGCATCTCCAATGATTTGTCATATATCTTCAGGTCATTTGAAAGGAAAGATTACCTTGAACCACTGCATTTCACTTTGCATTTGTAGAGCTGCATTGGGTCTGCGATAGGCTTGCACTGGATATGCCACTTGCCCAGCCAAATGAAGAGCATTGTTGTTGCAATCGTCCCCTTTTGATAAAACCATGGCCCTAGACTCTTGATATTGGTATATGAGATTGAACACCTTTTCTTGGCGGAACACAATAGCCTGCTGGAAAATTGATTGCTTCTTGTCGTTTTCAAGATAAACTGCATAAGGGTACACCCGCAAAATCTCTTCAACAATTTCATGAATTCCCGTTGATGTTGCTCGTTCTAATGGTAGCCGAAAATTCCTATCTGCTTCAAAATAATTGCGCGAATTTACAGCTGTCTCACAAAGGAATTTGAGAAGATCAAGTGCTTGATTGTGTAGCAATTTTTTCTCTCGGATCTCTCGGATCGGCTTAATTATCAAAATCTGATCTGCAATGTGAAAATCGTTAACTATGATGTAAGCAATAACAATGCATACTTGTCTAGCATGTGAAGGAAAATGGATGAGGCTTCCCTTGAACTTGAGTAGTCAAATAAGTTTGACTTGATACAAGAAAATCTACAGACTGTATTGTACTATAGTACGAGCCTTCTTGTAACTGGAAAGGAAAATTTCAAAACACTCTCCAAACTTTGATCTTAATGGCTCGTTGATGCAGACCAGGTTGCGTCCACATTCATGGATCGTTTGGACCGTATTCGGCCCAAACGTCTTTTAAAGTTGCGCGACCCATGTTGGCAAAAAGGCCCAGATTCTGCGTTTTGAAGGGAAACAGGCTTCTGCACATTTCTCATTGCCGTTTTGGCAATGATCAATGATGAAATTTGGCCGTTTCATGTCATCTAGGCCCTCAAAAGGGTAATTTTGTCATCTTATATAGGAAATAAGTGATTTGCTTATAACTTTTAGTAGGAAACTCCGTTTTAGTTGTCGGCTGTTTTGACAACCTTATAATTCTTCCTAGTTTTTTTATTTTCCAGTCAAATTAGAATTTTCCATTTTTTTTGGTAATTTTCGGATTTTTTTAATTAAGACTTAATTTGCAATCTAAGACCTTAATCATTTAGTTTCCTGATTAACCTGGGGTTTCTACGATCCTATATAAGCTATTGTAAGCCTTAGGGCAATTCAGTTATTATTGAATTAAAGAAAAACTGAGTTTTACTCAAAATTGGTTATTCAAGGAGAGAGTATCTCCGGCTCAATCGTTGTTTATGTTTGTCTTTGTTTCACGTCATTCTAATTCGTACGCTTCGCTGCATCACTCGTTTGATAGCCATATATATTTGAGGTGGAATAAAGTACAATAGTATAGAATTTCTATTTTACCCCTAATATAATCTGATTGCTCTCTCTTGTGTATCACCACCATCTTCAACCATAGGATCATGGGATTCTCTGAAGAAAAAATTAACACCGATCAACCAATCGGAGACAAAATCAATCAAAACCAGTACCGATAATACCACAACACCTCACTATGATTTTTACTTCAATATAGATCCGCCTCCCTAACCAATGAAGTTGACTTCGGCAACGACCTCTCCGATCATCCACTAGGGCGGCGATGGTCTCCCAGTGTTGTCTTCCTTGTTATTTTGTGTGTGTGTGTGTGTGTGTGTGTGTTGGGGGGGGGAGGGGGAGGAACTGGGGGGGCCAAACAGGTATTTTGGTAAGGAAAAGTCATTTACAACAATTATTTTAATGCTCGGAGACATTCATTTTAAAGAGCACGTCGAAAATAATAAGAATATCAAAACCTAGATTCATTGGATGTTGATATTGTATGATGAAAAAGGAAAAAACAAACTCATACATAGGACAAATTTATTCTAATATATTCCTTACGAGCATGAGTTGAAAAGAATCTCAAGATTTGGAACGTTTAATTTTGTGTTGATTGGAACTTGGGTTTGGACTTCCTTTTGTATGATCTAAAAGAGAAACCATGCTTGTTTGGGTGGTGGTTGACAGTGGAGAGACCTAGTGAGGTGGTGGGTGTTTGACCTTTATTTTTGACATAGTGTTTAGTCGGGATGAAGCGTTACAAGATACCAAATGAAGACTAAGATCTAAATCAGAACTTATAGAGATCCATCACCTCATTTACTTTGCTGGACAATGTAAGTTAACTTCCAATTACTTTGTGGTTGGTATTGAATTATCATTTCCCTCATGTTATGCTAATATGAAGATTAGTTATGTAAATCTTTTTATTATTAAATGAATCTTTTATATTAAATGATTTAATAATGCTTCTGAAAATTGGGATGTGTTACAATAATAATCTTTAACACAATAAAATCCTATCGTTTGGCAAAAAAAAAAAAAAAAAAGAAGTGTACCTGTATTTAAAAACTTAGGAGTAAAAAATTAAAGAAATTATAATCAGATTCACTAAAAACAAAAAATATTTAAAATTTCAAAAAGTCAAGTCAAAGTTGGCTAATTATTTCATTATTAGTGAATTTTTTTTTATTATAAATATCTTCACTTATTTATGCATTTCTAGTGGATATAGAAAGGGGATAAAAAGTAACAAAGTGATAAATCTTCAAAAAGTCGATCAGAAACAAAGAAAATACTATCTCAAGAAAATAAGATACTTGTACGGAGAAGAAAACGTTTGTTTCGAACTTGATGGTGGGAAGTTTAATTCGTGAAGACGTATACACATGTTTTTGCATACGGACATAGGATATAAAATCTATATGTACATTCATACAAGTACATATATATACAGTATCTGATTAGTGGAGCTATGGAGGCACTGGTTGTATTGGACACCAAAGGTTGCCGATTATTTACGTCAAGGAATTTAGTTTAGCATGTCATGTGATGATCATATGACATTTTTATCCTAAATCGTAACAGAATTTAAACAAAAGGTGTTAGATGCAAAAATCCAAATGCATTAAAGAGGTAACGTGTCTGAGTTTAAACAATGAAGCGGCAACTCGGAAAGAGTGATAATTGAAGGGGCTTAACTTAATTTACCCTTGCATATATGCAAGAAAATAAGTAAATAGCAACCAACCAACCAAGCATGTCATCCCTCCCGGGTAAAGGAAAGCCTTACTCATTAGAATGCAATTCATCCAAAATCCTTACCGAATAATGTTTCAATGACTTTCGAAAAGAGAGCATGCAATTTCTTCCTCACTGCATAAGCCCAGCGGCCCCAGCCTCCTATCAAGAGAGAGAGATTGTCATGGCATCAAGTGATTTCTTTTAAAGGCCAACAAAGCGTAATCTTATCATTGTACAACAAAATCATAAAAAATGTACAACCAAAAAGAGGATAAGCAGTCCGCAAAATTGTAGAAGGTATGACACACTTGAATCTAATGTACTAGCTAGCTTATTTGACAACCATGAACCATGGAAAGCAAGGGGATTGGAATATAAAGAACTTGAGAAGTATAGGACTAGAGATGCTCTTTCAAGAATGTTTTTTCATTTTTATCTGTTCCTTGATTTCTAATAAGTTTCCTCAAACTT
The DNA here is from genome assembly GCA_020921065.1 of Vaccinium darrowii. NCBI lineage: Eukaryota > Viridiplantae > Streptophyta > Magnoliopsida > Ericales > Ericaceae > Vaccinium > Vaccinium darrowii. The sequence continues at coordinate 458,504 of CM037155.1, forward strand.
TATAGGATCGCAAAAGCTACGACATAAAATCTATTTTCAGTTTTCTTTTTTCTTATTTGTGATAGTACAATCTTCCTTGATCTAGTCTTCCAAATTTTTTTGTTATCATGTTTTTGTCGTATTGGTTAATGGTAGTTTCAAGAAGGGACGGAGCTATGTGGCACAGGCCACCCCTAGTATGGAAGTCAATTAGGTACTTAATGCTGTCTGAATAACTTGTTTTTTTAGAAAAATGATGAAGAAACAGAGATTTAAAGGATAAAGGACCATTAGAGATCAAGCCTTTATTATTTTTTGAACGGCCTTTTTTTACGAATGGTCCCCAATGTATTAGCGAATTGTCAATTTGTTCCCCAATATAAAAATTGTGTCTATTGCATCCCCAATATTTACAATATGTATTTAATTGGTCATTGGCTCTAACTCCGTCCGTATTACCGTCAAATGCAAGGGTATTTTCAAAATTTCATCTCAAACCCCACCACTCCATCTTCCACCTCAAAACCCTAACCATACTATCCCCATCCCCATTCCCAAACCCAAAACTCACTCTCCGATTCCAGAAAATCTACATCATCGTCACCCTCATCATATTCTTCTCCATCCTCATCTACTTCCGCCTCATCTGCGTCATCATAACCGTCAAGTGAAGGGGGGAAGAGACGGGGATCGATGAGCTGGCTTTGATCCTACAGCTGTGGTGAGAGGACTCCTCCCTCATCACCACCCTTTCGTCCACCGGCCTCGGCGCCTCCTTCGCCGCCTTATACTTCGACGGCAGTATAAACTCCATAGTCATCCTCTCTCCTCCATCTTTCTTCGTCACCACCGCTGCGGTCATGGATATTTTTTCCGGCGAGGAGTGGGTTGTTGTTATGACCGGCGCCGTCTTTGTTGCCTTTGAGTTGGGTTGGGTCGTAGGTGACCTGGGCAATTACTGAAGGAGGGATTTGGAAATGGGTTTGACATAACCATAGCTATCACCAAGGGGAAGGATCCTTACAAATTTTCCCAATTTTTTTAGTATTCAGTTGCATCAGTTGTTCAGGTTTACCCATTTGGGGTGGTTAATCTTGCGATTCTTAGAGCTTGAATGCTTGATGATTGCTCAGTTCGTACTTGGAGTTTCGACAGTGATTTTTCCGAATACGATGCCCATCCTTGCAGGGATATGGAAATTGGAAATAGGAAATTGATAGGGGTTTATGAAGGAATGATTCGAGAAATGGATTTTGGGGGTTTAGATGGGAAGGGAGGAGGAGGTTTGGGTTATGGATTTGAGAAATGGGTTTTTTTTGGGAATTAGATGGGAAAGGAGGAGGTTGGGTTCTAGATTAGATGTAAAAATAAAAGTTTTTATGGGGCAGTGAGAAATTAAGGGTGTGTGAATAGAATTCTTTTCCCCCAAATGTAAACATTTTTCTGAACTTCCGAAAATAGCCCGGCACTTGACGGTAAACGCGGATGGAGTTAAACCCAAAGACCAATTAAATACGCATTGTGAATATTGGGGATGCAATAGACACGATTTTTATATTGGAGACCAAATTGACAATTCGCTAATACATTGGGGACCATTCGTAAAAAAAAGCCTTTTTTGAACTCAAAACAAAGCTTAGGACAAAGTTTGAGTTTTAACTTAATATTTTTTATTATATTCTTACTAACAATCAAATAACGCCACCTCTAGTTTCAAATCTTGGCTCCGCCACTTGTTTCAAGAATAAAAAAAAGTAAAGTTCAAAGAAATGGAAAGAGATAACAAGTTCAAGATTTCACCATTAACCGCCCCAGAATTGTTGCTAGCAAGAGGAGCCTCTATATCCCCTCTACTGTGGTTGTCTGCAGTGTTTTCCAACTCCATACCTTCATTTTTCTTTATCTTCATTCCTTCATGGCAAACCGAAAATTGTTAGGTGAATCATGCTAGTGTAAATTAGATTTTGGTGCATAATTAATTTGACCTTAGCAACCTAATAATTCTCCTAAATCGGGCGGCGAATTCAGCTGTAATTTAAATATTAGATATTGTTGGTTAATCCTTGATTTCAACAGGGATTAAACTTTAAGTCATAAATAAGCTGTCATATATAATACTTAACATTTTACATTTCAAGAAAATTTTTCCGATGTGCAGAAGCGCATTGAACTTAATTACAACCATGGTGGCAAGTTCAGCTGCAAGATGCTGCGCAAAAATGGTAAATGTTTAAAGACGAATTACTCTATGCGCTAGCTATAAGAAGGGATTTAAACTAACACTAATTCTTTAGATTTTGGTCAAGTAGAAGTGGCAATAATTCATAAAACAAATAAGCGTCCAAAGTTAGTCATTTATCAACTGCAATTAGCTTGGTTTGATCAAGAATCAATTTCATCCTAGTCAAGTAGGAGTACTTTCAATATTTTGAAGCGTTTTGAACCAATGCTTTCGTTACAATTGATTTGAATTTTGAAATGGTTCCAAGATTGAATTGATATGAAATGCACCGAATGTTGGTTCTCCTTCTTGCGGGCCTGATTTTTTTCAGGGTTGTTTTTCATCTATTTGAGCCGAAATAAGATAGACACATAAATTAGTCAAGGACAGACGCAAGGGCGGGTTAACCTAGACGACCACCCTACAAGTTTCAATTTTTTTTTAAATTATAAATATAAGTAATAATCTTTAAGAAAATTTACAACTACATAGGTTTGTCTGCCGAACTAAATGTTGCTAGAGTGTTCGCCCAACCCACACTCGAATCGTGCATCCGTAAGGCCCTAAAATCAGCCATAGAGAAAATTGCAAAATAAGTAGCAAACAGAGAGGAAATTAAGGAGACAAACTGGAATAGATAAATTCCTGCTGGAAGTTGAAGTTGTTTCCACTTTTGAATGAAGAAGGCGTTCCAGCCAATGTAGCCAAAGCATGAAATTTGAGATCTTCTTCTTCCATGTTGCAGTATGCCAAATCAGAGGCGTGTTTAAGCAGTTTTAGAGCAATGTCTGTACGACTCGGAACAATAAGAGTTAGCTAAGGGAATAGTTATTCAATTTTCTATACTGTTCTGTTCGTTAGTATTTAAATAACGTAGGAGTAACTAAAAAATGAAAGGGCCAAAAACATCACTGAGCAGCTATTGTTGAGGTTGGAAAAATATATATATATATATATATTGATTGTGTGAAATAATTTGTAAAATGTATGAAAGAATATTAAAAAGTATAAAAAATTTATTGGAGTTGGCTTTTTTTTTTTTTTTTTTGTGTGGTCATTTTCTTTCAAAAAGGACCCCCTTAATAAAATCCTAATAAAATTTACTCACCGTATAGTTGGCTATGTGTGAGCTGATACAAAATTCTGAACTCCAGATCCCAACTCATAGTGTAGAGGTTCGTGAGCTCCATCAACCAGTCAACCAACTTCCTGTCCCCACGCTCAGCAGCATAGAACAGAGCTCTCTCTTTCGAATGGGTCTCCATATCGAGCAAAGCCTGGTTCTTCTCCACTAGCAGTTTCGCCACCTCAATGTTGCCGAATCCGGCCGCCCTGTGTAGGGCAGTCCGGCCGCCGTTGTCGCATATGGCAAGGTCATCCGGCGACATCTTCTCCACTAATTTCTCCACAAAATCCTTTCCCCCAACCCTTTTAACGGCCACGATGAGCGCCGTTTCTGAGTCGACTGTAATGCGGGCCCTCACTGCATCGGGCTCTTTTTGTATGAATTTATCGGCGGTTTCCCAATCACCTTTGATTGCGGCTTTGTACAGTTCCAAATAATGGAACAACCTGAAGTCTTTCTCTGCAAAAGAAATTGTCGGTAATTGATCAAAAATAAGCAAACTGAAGTTTTAATGCTGCTAATCCTTTTCTCAATTACTATTACAGTGGTTCGAATTCCACGAAGAACAAACATTTCAAATGTAAGTGAACTTTAGGACTCCGTAATTATTCGTGGTATACTCAAGTTAGGCTAGACATTTGATTATAAAAAAAGAACGAAATGAAGAAAGAGAGAGGTTTCGAAATGGTATGGAACGAAATAAACTATTGTTATTGATTTAGTTTAAACAGGTTACGAAGTTTAATTAGTTGAATAATTTTCATTAATGTCGCTTTTAAAAACTAAATTCCTTCACTTCTTTAACTTCAACAGATTAAAATGAATTTTTTCCCCCTTAATCGACGCATAGAAGGACTTTACTCCCTATTCGTAACATACGAAAAATAATTGAACTCCACTTTATTATATCTGTCAATCGGTCATTTAAGTTTGTTATTGTGACCGACCCTAAATTTAACGCCCGATATTTAAAAAAAAAAAAGGCTATTTCCTTTACGAGATCTATTTTGATTTTTATTACCTGTAAAAATGGGATATTTCATATTTGTGTTGCCTTGTCTTGTAGTACTCCCTCCGTCAGGATTTGTTGGTCCGTTTTGGGGATTCCAATTTTTTTTTCATTACTTTTTGTGTTTGTTGTTTTTACATCATCAAAAGCAATTTTTCTCTACTTTATCCTTTGATTTTTGAAAATGGACAAATATTTTCGGATTTGAAAAAGAATATTTGTGGACTAATAAATCCGGACGGAGGGAGTATTACTTTTGTACTATTAATATATGATGGGCAGAGTTGTCATGCACTCATAGTGTCAATTAGAGAACTGTGTGTGTGCACGTGGAATAGCAAGAAAAGGAATAGGAGTCAGTGAGTGAGAGATTCAGAGATGGGTTTTAGAGCTGGAGGAAACCGTGAGTCAAGGAGCCACGGGCCAACCGATCAATACTGATATGATATCCCATTCGGACAAGATTTCAGTATGTTCTTAACGACGGTGATGCCTACATGTTTAACGGTGGTGATCTTAATTAAGGTATCGGAAGTATATAATATACGCTCTAAATTTCCGGAGTATTTCCTTTGTGGTCCTGCCTTCAATTCAACATTTTTAGCAATGGAATGAATGATAAAACGCTCCAAATTCTCAATTTTTTGACCTAAAAGTAATAAATTTTTTAGTTCTGACAAAAAATAAACTGTTCTTTAAAATAGTAGAAAACAAATGCTTAACTCCTTTCCAAAAGACAGTCCAATCGGTAAAACAAGGACTTAAAAATGTATTTATAGCAAAAAAATATCAAAACTTTATTTACACAATATATGAAAGATCATCAATATCAACTGATTTGTGAGAAAAAGTTTGAATTTTTTGAAAAAGATGTATTGTTTTGAAATTCTCTTTTTATGGACTAAACTCTCTTTCTTGAAACAAAGGGAGTAGATCTTAATAAATTTACACTTTTCGATCAAAACAACTCCTCCAATGGTTAAATAAAATTATTTTATTGAAAATAAGTCAGAGTTGATAGTTCTATTACTATTCAACATAAAAAAAATGGTGAATTTTTAGATATAAGCCTCTCTTGACTCATGTCATTAGGTGTTTGGACAGAAAATTATTGATTAAGGGTGTCAGTGAAACACACGTAAAAGGGGTTTATTGTTAAATCCTTCATTAAGACACACCTCAGGGGTATTAGTGAGATTTACCCATAAATGCAGTCGTTTTAGATTAAATTTTTTTTTTAACTCGTGTTTTAGATTTAAATTACTTACCTAATAAATATGTTCACGCGCACTATACTACGTATATTTAACTCTCCTACTTCTGCTAATATTTCAAGGTATTCTTGTCTTTTTCTACAACGTCAAAAAAAAAAAAAATTATATAAATTCAGCCCTACTATTGGTCGAGATACAACTCGATGAAATCTTATTTGTATTTCTTAAGATATTAGATGTATATCTTCTACTGTTATTCTAACTTCTGTATTCTTAATTTTTCAGTATTATGCCCACTATACTTTTAAAATTAGAATCATACGTATCCAAATTAAGTATTTAACCGTTACCTCAACATAGTCCGCGTAGGGATGAGCCCAGTAAGCCCTCGGGCTTGGGCAACCCCCGGACTTGGGCAACCATAATAAAAACGTTTTTAAGTTATATTTAAGTATGATTAACTTTCCCAAATTATTGCAAAGTGCTTCTGTTGTTTCTTGGTCACCATATGTTGTTAAGATTAAGCGTAGCAGAGTTCAAATCTCACGCCCATTTTTTTTTTTTTTTACTTTGCCTTTTTCAGGCCCCTCTTTCCCTTGAATTTTTCTATTTTTGTGATTTATGGCTTGTTTTTTTCCCCTCTCAAGCCACATTATTACAAAAATCAAATTACGTAATTACTTTGTTACAAATCTTGCATGCAAGAAACAAAACAGTAATCTGCAAGTGATATGTTCTTACATTTGATTAAAATAAATTTTCCCAATGGTGGAAAATTAAAAAAAAAAAAAAAAATCAGGCGCACTAACATGGTTTATTATTATTTTCTTCCCATGAATCATAATTAAAATTTGAAGCAAATTTTTTATTTATGATATAGCAAAACATGGCGTAAAAGTAAAGAAGATGTCTTGCCCCTTCAATTCATCTATGCTATAATTCCCCAACCAGATCGTCAGAATGAAACAAACAAAAAAACTTTAAAGATGAAATTGAAGTTTATAAAAATATGAGGACCAAATTGAGATCTTCACGTAACTCTAAAGATGAAAATCAACCATTGAATAATATAGAACCAAATTGAAACCTACCCTTAACTGTAGGTAAAAAACTAGATAAGCCTCATCTTAATTTACTGAGTTCCATTTTTATAAATGTTCTTGCTTTATTTTACCAATGGTAGACATGGACCAATTACTCCATGGATTTAGAACACTGCCACGTGGTATACTAACACTTATATCCACCACATATTATGTTGGATCACACAAAAATGTGTAGTGGACATGGGTGTTGGGGCACCACATGGCGGTGCCCCAAAACTATGAAATAATTACCCGTAGACATGACCCAAATTGTGAGCAGACCAAGTAGAGGGATGGAAAAAGAGAGACCTATATATGCAAATGCAGCTGAGAATAAGAAGAAAAAGGATCTTCAAATCTAATGAAGACAAAAAAAAAAAAAATCATTCCCTAGTCTACATTTTGGCTGCATATCTATGATATAGTAAAATATGGCGTTTAAAGTAAAAGATGATATCTTACCCGGTCCAGCAATTCCTTCCCAAATCTCTTTAGCAGTTTCATATCTTCCGAACACAGAACTCATGAGGCCAGCGAGCCTATTCCGAATCCATTCCCGTACCAGATCGTCCGATCTTTTCCATGCCACGTATTCCTCGTTTTCCCTCTCCTCGTGAGTGGTGTTTCCGCCCTTCAGACCATTGACACTCGTGGTCACCGTTTTGGGCGGGGCTTGAACGGTGCCGTCAATGAAACCGAGCAAGCCTGCTCTGGTAATGACGTCCAACATTTTTTGTCTCCACTCAACGTACTTTTTGTTCCACTCAACGTACTCCGCTTCCACCAAAAACGAAAATGGATAATCAAGCGTAATGGGGACCAATTCCTCCACCTTTAAATGTTCAGGGTATGGGTACGGTTTTTGTTCGCCCTTGCTCAATAGAACCTCGTTGGGGACCGATTGCTCGGAGAGGTCTTCGCCATGTTGTGCTGAGGGCGATTTGCTTGAAGAAGCCATTGACACGCGGAATCGAGTAGTACTAGTTTGAGAAAACCCAAGTTGTTATATATTCATATTATGGGACCCGTATTATGATTGTTTCTCACGACAATTCTATCCTTAGATGCTAAGATAGGTATTTTTGTACCTGGTGCAATGTCATAGAAATTAAAAAGGAGCAACATTGTGCACCAGTTTATTGTCATTTTTATACAATCTCAAATTTAAGCCGCTGAATTATCATTTTTCAATGTAACAAATGCAAACGCAAAGTAAGGAATAGAATCTGTGAACAAGCAAGCAAGGTATTTTATTACCGGAGATGCTCAATAGTTCAGGGGACAAACAACTTTAGGGTAAAGATTTGAGCATAACTTAGACAATAGTGCAAGCATATTAAAATCTGGCTGTCAAGCTTTTGGGGAAAGATTTGAGCAGGGCTACAAGCTCCTCCGTCAAGCTTTAGGGTAAAAGGCTTGGCCCGGGCTGAAGGATCACACACACACAGAACTTTGCATGGGTCTGCGCCCAAGTCCCGCGAAAGGCTTTGCCCAGGATGGACTGGGCTATCTCCGAGAGAACTTGGAATGGGCCTGAGGTCATTTCTTAAAGCCCGGTTCTGGCAATTAGCCCAGCCCGTTTTCTCTCACTTAAAAGAACTTCATCGTCCAATTACTGTCTTTGATTTCTGTCTATTCGAGTTGGCCAAGATGAGCGAAGCGGAAGACGCCGTGCGCCGCCGTACAGCGGTGGCCGAGTACCGCAAAAAGCTTCTCCAGCACAAAGAACTCGAGTCCAGAGTCAAATCAGGTCCCTCACATTTTAACTCCAATACCCATACCCTAGTTTAATAATCGACGTTCCCTCTGAAGCTCATCTCTAGGGTTTCACTGGCCTCTTACCACGATCGAATTCTATCAAAGAATGTCTCTTTAGTTGTTGAATTAATATGGTTTTGGTTTGTCTAGAAGAAAAAAGTTGTTCAATTATGGTGCACATTCAACGCTGCGTTTGATTTTCCTAAAACATTCGAAGAAACGAAAGAAAATTGTAAAACAAATTATTGGAGTGATCATGTCTTGCGTCTCTGTCTATACAGTTTTTAGTATTGAATTTTTAGTAAATATAATGTTAATTGTCGACGTTCTTTGAAATATCTGTTGTTTTCCGAGTCACTGCCTCGCCTCGGCTTGTCAGTAAACTAGTGAGCTCGAGTTTTAAGCTGGTTTAGTGAGTGAGTCAAGCTTGAGTTAGTTGTAACTTGGCTGGTTTAGTGAAAAAAGGGAGGTTGAACACCTCGATACAAAGCGAGCTTAAAAAGTCAAGCTAGACTAGTTTTTACGAACCGAGCTCAAACACTGCAGAGCCTGGCTCGTATGTAGCCCTAGTTGTTCTGAAGTCCTGCTCTCCGTTTAAGAATTTATTAGGTTTTAAGGTTACTTGGATATTTTTGTGATTTCGATCATGGACAAATCTGAAATGTGCTAATTGTTGTTTACGTGCAGTGAGGGAGAGCTTGCGAGCTTCTAAGAAAGAGTTTAACAAAGACAGAAGAGTTTAACATCGATACCCTAGCTTTACTAAACCAAAATAGCGATGATCTCAGGACTTGTTTCACTGTGCTTGGCTAGTTTTTTTACTTTTAGGGTTTTTTAGTTGATATATGCGAGGAAAATAATCTGTCTGTCTCGTAAAGCGTGGAAAGTAAAAAAAGTTACCTAGTGAAACCGGGCCCCGCTATTGTGAACTATGCTAACACTATTGCGCACCAAATTAATCTTTCACAAATAAAAAGTGTAAACGGAAATTTGGAGTTACCCTTTCACAATGTGATTTTACAGGGTTCCCCATGCTATTTGACGTTTGTTATTTTTACGCCAAGTTTTCACGGTTTATTGGTTCCTCTCAACGAAAGAAATCTAAAAAGTATAAAATTATGGTCAGAAATAATTTTTTTTGAATAAAGCCAAAAATACGTGGATTATTGGATTAATTTTGACTTTATTAAAAAAAATTAATTTTCACCATAATTTCATACTTTTTAGATTTCTCTCGTCGAGACGAACCAATAAACCACAAAAAATCGACGCAAAACTAACAAATGCGAAATTTTATTTGTGAATCAGTTTCCAAATGAAGATCATGAATTCAGCCCTGTGTCCAAGCCCGTTTGGAGACCCATACGAATAAGTTCGCAATTGGTTTGCAGATGCCAAGTAGTAAAACTCGTTGGTAAGATGATTTATAGAAGCCAACTGATCTTTGATGCTAATAGGAGTGGGTTGCTTCTACAGAAAAACAAAACTCACATATATGCACCCTGTTTTCCACTCTCTGTATTTTTATACATACTTTGAAGTTATATAGTATTTTGAGCATACGGGCGGTTCTTGGCTGGAAGAAAGTTTTAGGTGCACACAAACCTTTCCAGGATCGTTTTATCTTGGGGGTGGAACGACGTCACACAACTCGGTACAAGCGGGGACGTATTTTCTCTAATGAGAGCACTTTATGCGTGACTCGATCCACATATAAACTCCTATTTTGTGCTTAAATAATTATTTCAATTTTTATTTTTGTGGTGTTGTCTCCAGTTATTAAAGTTTACAGAAATTCTAACAAATAATTTCCAACAATCTCCATCATTGATTTGGAATAAATAGAGACCAAAATTACAATTGAAGGTTAAAATCGTTGCAATTAATATTGAGGGACGAAGTTGAGACTCGGGTACTATAGGGTTTATTACTGAAATTTACCTAATAATAAACACTTGTTCGTTTTTGTGTTGGCACTTTGGTAACTTCGATCTTCGATTCCACTTCACAGTCGTTCAGAAGTTGTAGTAAGCAGAGAAGGCAATCTTCAAAATTAAAGATCCAAACCCTTCGAAGAACATAGAAAAATGCCAATTCAAATCTGTTGCTTGAAACAAGAAGCAAAAAATCATCAGACGAATTGGAAGAAGGAGAAGAGAGAATGGGGAAACACTCGAACCCATTCCAGAAGAACGAGAAGAGATGGCCTCTGATGATTCTTCTCTTATCCGTATTACTCTTCTCTCTCTCCACCGCCATTGTCTTCTTCATCAGATCTTCCTCAGATTCTCAGCTTCAAAACCAGATTAGCATATCCGATCAAGTCGTCGCGAATCCGTTTGGTTTCATGAAGAAAGTTTTGTTAGTTTTCCCCTTATGTTTTTCAAGTTTTCAATGTGCCGGGCCGAACACGTGTAAATCTCTAGTATCCTTCCTTGGATTCGTTATATAATATAAGTCGAAAAAGCTAAGTATTAGCTTGGTTTGATAGCTTAGCAAGCTTGGAAAAAACTTTGAACAAAGCTTGGTTTGTCCATGTAGCAAGCCGATTTTGAATAAAGCTTTTAGGGAATGAGCACAAGCTCGAACTCAAGTGACTTGTTTACGGTAACTGTGGGTAGATCTGCATGGTATGTTAATTACTCTCACCGTCCCAATTTAAGTGTCTTCCTTGGAAAACGTTTATTTTCTTGGACGTGAAAAATATAATTCCATACAATTTTTGAAAATTTTTTTTTGCACCAAATTAAAGTGGTGTAAAGAATATAAAAAGAGAAACATATTTGTTGGGGGTTTGAAAATGCACAGAGAATGACTTATTTCATGGTTGGTTAACTCAGTGAAAAGTGAAACCGGGCCCCGCTATTGTGAACTATGCTAACACTAGTATTGCACACCAAATTAATCTTTCGCAAATAATCATCAGATGAATTGGAAGAAGAAGAAGAGAAAATGGGGAAACACTCGACCCCATTCCAGAAGAACGACAAGAGATGGCCTCTGATTATTCTTCTCTTATCCGTATTACTCTTCTCTCTCTCCACCGCCATTGTCTTCTCATCAGATCTTCTTCCTCAGATTCTCAGCTTCAAAACCAGATTAGCATATCCGATCAAGTCGTCGCGAATCCGTTTGGTTTCATGAAGGCGAAGCTCGTTCTATTGGGTTCTCATGAGCTCTCCCTTTCTGGTATTGATAGGTGCCTAAAAGCACCCGTTAAACCTTGTTAATTCGCGCTTTGTTTAGCTATTTTGGTTAGTTTTTGATTAGTATTCGTTGGTGAATGGTGTTGCAGGTGCCGAGGGCTCAAAGACGTGGAAAACATGCTTTGGAGTGGTCTAGAAGCGTCAAGGATGCGAAGAGGAGCAAAAGAGGACAAAAGGGCGATTTTGGGGTACCATGGTCCGGACCACCCTTATCCCCGTCCGGACCATGGTCCTCGCGAGCATCAGTGAGCTTACTGCATTGGCAGTCCGGACCATGCCTTGCCCCGTCCGGACCATGGCGACGGGAATTTTCGTTTCTTCTTATTTTTATGTAATTTTAAAAGCCCTAGGTATAAATAGAACTTCAAAACATTATTCTAGGGTTCCCCAACTATCGAGAGAGGCTACTTTGAGAGAGAAACTCTTTGTTCTTCAACGTTCTTCATGTGTTCTTCAAATCCAAGCGTGTTGATCATCTCCATGGCCGGCTAAACCCCTTCTCTAGGGGGAAGATGAAGTTCCTCACCAAGTAACCTTGTTTTTGCATAGATTATGGTTTTTATTCGAATCGGATTACATGTTAAGAATTTAATTTCATATGATCAATGGAATTTTGGTTTGATTCTTCCAATCTATTGTGTATTTGTATGCACGTGTTCAAATACCGTAATCATGTAATTATTTTCAATGGTGCGATTGGAGTTCTGAGATGGATTATGCTCGTAAGACGGACCGTGCCGCAATAGTGAGACGGTCCGTGCTATGGGATAATCCATGCCTTTTAACAATCGCTATATCTTCTTGGCGATTATCGTTAGGGTTTGCAAGCCCTAGTGATAATCCTTTGCGATTCGAATATTAATTATATCTACGCAATGCTTGGTTATGCGGTAGGAATGGATTCTAAACCCTAGACCTTCTCCCCAAACAGTTTCATCTTTTTAATTATCGCACTCTTTAGTTAATTAATTTCACCAACAATCAAACCCCTTTTTACCAAATTAAATTAAAGGTTAATTGGAATTACGCAACTCAGCCAGTTTGTCCCTGTGGATCGACATTCGGTCTTAGCCACTATTCTACGGAGTAGTAGTTAATTCCCAGTTTTTAAATACTTATTTTTGACTCGGCACGACACGATCAGGTATGCACGTAAAAATTCATCAATCCCCTCTCTCTGTTTGGTTTTTGGGAAAATGAGTTGGACGAGTGAAGAACCGAGTTCAGTCAGTGTGATTTGTCATACCTTCCTTCTTGAATTATCTCTTTCTTCGATCTTTTTTTTTTTTTTTGGAAAATAAATTTTCCACCCACTTTTTGAATTTCTCCACTCCAAATTTTGTTTTAAAAACAACTTTTTAAAATCCATTTACAAAAAATTGTATTCAAAAATTAATTTTTAAAAATTTTGATAAGCTTTTTGTTTTATTTATTAGAATTATGTATTTGTCTCGACAAGTGAGTTAGAAAAATATACTGTAAATAATGTGATACAAACTTGAAAAAAGGGCCCAAATTGAGCTGAGTCGAGTCTTATGTGTCAATCAATTGGGATCGGGCACATAAATCTTTTTTTCATTCAACTCCATCAAGGCTACATGTTCACATAGAGTACTAATTTCTTTGCGGGCTACAACATCTAGCTTTTGAAATTTTTTTTGAGTTTTTAGTGATAATATTTATTGCTTTAAATAAATGGAGTAATTCAAAGAGTAGCAATTCCCTGAATAAAGACAAAAAAACATGTTGTCCCACATCGGAAACTTAAGGCAGCGGTGTGTGCGTGGCATATGATCGAACAAAAATGATAGGTACACACCCATTTCAACCACTCCCCACCACACCCTCTCTCACATGTGTGGTGGGGCCCATCCGGTGGATCCCAGTGGGCCCCACCACATATGTGAGAGAGGGTGTGGTGGAGAGTGGTTGAGAAGGTGTGTACCTATCACTATTCATGATCGAAATGTTGGACAGAACAATGCAACTCGACCACAAGACAACGTGAATAGGTCACCACTCCGGCCTCACTCAGCGTCAGACCAGGAAAGTCCCCGGGCCGCTTTCTGCATAAGTAGAGAGAGAGATAGAAAATTTTATTGGGAACTGTGCAATGGACTGAGACGTGTGTGGAGCCTCATGGATTTGGCCGATTTGGCATTTCTTCACGTTGTCCAATTGGGCTAACTGAACGGGGTTATTGTCCAATTGGGTTAACTGAACGGGGTTATTCACGTGGCCCAATTGGTTTTGATAGCTTAGCAAGCTTGGAAAAACTTTGAACAAAGCTTTGGTTTGTTCATGCAACAAGCCGATTTTGAACAAAGCTTTTAAGGAATGAGCACGAGCTCGAATAGATCTGCATGATACGTTAATTACTCCTTTCGTCCCAATTTAAGTATCTTCCTTGGGAAACATTTATTTTCTTGGACGAGAAAAATATAATTCTATACAATTTTTGAAAATTTTTTTTACACCAAATTAAAATATAAAAAGAATCATGAAAAGAGAAACATATTTGTTGGGGGTTTGAAAATGCACAGATTCTCATAGTGGCCACTTAAAATGAGATAAAAGGAGAATGACTTATATCATAAGATATGAAAAGCTCAAAGTCAAACAGTCAAACTCAATGGAATGGGACCTAACCCTGGATGGGTAGGCGTGAGTCATGCGACGATCGCCAACATACAATAGGCCATGGTCTATGTAAGAATCAATAATTGTGTTGTTAAACTATTATTTTTAAATCTAGTAAAAATATGTGAGAGAAAGGTGCATAATGCATTTTAGAAGAGGAATAGTGTTTTGGAATTTGACAGAAATGTTAAAAACTCCTTCAAAACTCCTTCAAATAATTGTGCTGTTAAACTATTATTTTCCTATGTAAGATTGAAGATTTCCCTGCCTCAAAATAAATAGTAAAATAACAAGATTCGGAGTAAAAAATTGAGTGGTCCATAACCGATGGATCCGCCGACGACGAACAGAGTGTGATTTGTATACTTACTAGTCACTGCTCAGTAAAGAATACTTTAATTTTATATTCAACCATTTTTTTTAAAGAATACAAAATAGTCAGCGCCTCTTACGGCATGTTCGCAAATGAACCTCGTACAGATTTTAAAATCATACATGTTCTATAGGAAGATTATTCGCTGCTTGAGTGATACTCTCTCCGTCCCCATTTTTTTTCCCTTGACTTCTTGACTTTAAAATGTCCTAAAATTTTGTCCTATATAAGTTTGATTTGCTAAAGTAGATGCCCTCTCTCTTAGTAAAAAATTATGAGTGATGAATGTAGTAACAGTGTTTGGCTCAATCAACCCATCTGGACAAGGATAATGCATGTCCCATGCTTGACAACAAAGTTGATTCAAGGCCGAGGTCATGTTTATATTACACTTTTTTATTTTTGTCGGTTTAGTGGAAGTATCTAACTTTTAGTACTTTGAACATTTCTTTGAAAAGTTGAGTAAAAGTTGTTATTTTTTATGTTTTGATCCTTTTAGTTGAAACGAACCAATAATCTATAAAAGTTTGACACAAAAAGATTCAAAGAACTATAAAACCCAAGAATTGAGTAAATGATTTTGGGAACTTACCCCTAAATTGACTACAGCTCATGTTTTCACGGATTTCAGAGCAATTTATTCTATGCACTTAGGTTAACTAAAACACTCAATTTCGTAGAAACAACTTATCTATTGTTGTTAGTGTGAAGACAAAAAATTTAACAAAAACTCACCATTCCTAAAGGATTCTAGCAGAGTCGTAAAGAGTAGAAACGATCAAGTACTCTGTGCTCATTGGAAATGCCCATTTCTCTTCTCCAGAGACAAAAAAAAGGGGATTTTGTTTTTTTGGGTGGCAAATTTTGAAGTTCAATCAAACCTGAGGAAGATTTCAGAATCTAAAATACTATGGGGCTAGGCTCTGTTTGTTTCGATATAAAACATTTTACATTGAAAAAGAAAATTTGGAATTGATTTGAGATGATAGCAAGTGCTAGAGCCGGAAAATCTTAAACTGCTCTCTAGCCCTTCAATAAATGTCAAGGCATTTCTGCAGCTTAAGAGATGCAATAACATCTCAAATCGTTGGTGCAAAGGCAAGACTTTGCCATGATTCTCCGAAAAAATCATGGCGAAGTTTTGCCTGGAGACCGAATAGGGGATTAATTACCTGAGACCTCTGTGACTATCCTTCGGTCTTGGCTTTTCGAATACTTTCTCCACCCATGAGTGCTTCAAAACAATTTAGAGGAATGCACATCTTACAATCATATATAAAGATACAGACATCCCATAAATCACTGCATACTCACATTTATCACGGGCTCTACAACGCACCAATTTTATGGAGATGTCTATAGCACCACTGTACAATTTCAATCAATAGTGTAAACAGCATATTAGAAGGTGCTAAAAAAGCACACGCACTTTGTTTCTTACATTTAATCCAAATAGATAGATCGTAGCTGTTCGAGTTATTCGAGTATAAACTGGTTACCAAGTTAACATGTCAAAAACCTACCGAATTGCCATAAACAATTGGTAGCGCCCATTTGCAGAAGTCGATTAGCCATCTTTGTTCCTTTGGACTTAGAATTAAACCAATCATAGTTATATTTGTGTATCTGGTCTTTTTAACTGCATAACCGTTTAGTGCATTATACACCCACATGTTGCTTTGTTTGATTTATCTGACTATTCTACATATATGCAAAATGGATATATGTTTTTGGAGGAAAAGGGTGCATTATACACCTACATGATAGCTTAAAGGGTACCATTTGAGGTGCATATGGAAAAAATTTAAAGGGTATAGAATTCTTCTGTCAGTATTTGCAAAGGGGAGTACATAATAGCTTAGGCGCTTAAACCTCTACCATGAGCTGCAGAACATAGTTCGCAGGGTATATAGAATTCTCTGCTCGTTAAATTTTTATGCTCATTGATGGATTTTTGAACAGGTATCCAAATGACTCTGAGAAGCTAATGTTGGCATCACAGACAGGCCTATCAAAGAACCAAGTAAAGTTGCTCTTCCTCCCAAATTTCTCTACTTTCTACCATCTTATTATCTTGGTGCATGACTATGATCTCTCGGTTTTTTAGGTCTCAAATTGGTTCATAAATGCCCGAGTGCGGCTGTGGAAGCCTATGATTGAAGATATGTACAAGGAGGAGTTTGCAGACAACGACTCAGCTGACTCGGACCCAATGTTAGCAAGCAGTTCTCTCCATGGTGATGCAAGAAGAGTCAAATTTCAGGGTAAGGACTAGATGGTGATTAGTGCTGCTTGTTTCTTAGTCTATATACACATCAACAGGATGCTGTTTCAGCAAATTGATCTATATATCAAACATCTGTGCTAAAAGTGATGCAGTAATTAGTCTAAATCTTTTAAGGGGTTTGAGTAAGGTTCTTCAAACTTCTTGAACTTTTCTCTTGCATGGGTATTTTTGTCTTTTACTTCATACGTGTCGTTTTTGCATTGAACCAATGATGAATTTTTTCGTGGCATTAACACCCACAGGAAAATTGTAAACAAAATGTAAGGTTGTTCCATCTTCCGTCCACCGTTGTGAAGATGAGTTTGTTTTGATCGTTTCTTTCTTTGTGAGAGCTAATTGCAAAACGAACGACTCGTTAGTGCCAGCATGCCGAAAGTTGGTTGTATGACACTTCGATGCCTAAGTCTCTCTCTGGGAAAGTACTTAAGAGTACTCAACTTTTAAGGGTTCCAACTGGTAGCTTATACAAGCACCATGTGCCTAGCTCGCCCTCGTGCCCTTGTTAACGTGATGCCACACATAACCTTTTGGAGTGCCATGAGTCCACGACGGCTTTTGCCACATGGCCAAGCAGTGACACCTTAGCATCCATGTGGCGCTGACTGGACCAAAACGCATGGTGGTTTGGGCTAGGTACAATACCATTAGGCCCAATTGCCACCCGCTCGCAATTCCACACTTGGCTCACATCGCCTGGCACAGCCTTGCACGTGGCCCGTTGATGGTCATTCGGCCCATGTCCTGCCATCCAGCCCCCCATGCAAAATATTGGTGCTAGATCAATTAACCAAAAAACCCTTCCAAGAAAGGCTGCAGAGCTAAGCAATAGTTTCCATTGAGGAATGAAAGATCATTTTCTCTAAGGCTTCTATCAGATGAACATTAAATCTCTTGGCTTTTCATCTGCTGGGCCAAAAAAGGTAGCTGTTCTTGGTTTTCAAATGCAGAGGGAGAAATAAGGGCAAGTCCTTAACCCATCAGTCTGTCCATTGGGCTTTCCATTTAAGCATTTGGCTCAAAGTTATGCAAGAGAGTTGTAGGCTTGTGGCCAGTGACAAGCTCTTGTCATGTTGTTCCTTTCTGGTATAGCTCTCTTTGATAAGGTTTTACAAGCAGGACGGATTCAGGATTTCATTGCATTTCGATGCTAACTTGCTTGGTTTTGCCAGTAATTTTTTTGATTGGCGGTTTTGACAAATAACTAATAAAATAAATGCATAAATTGAATTAATAATAGAGGCAAACCATCAGCATTCAGAATTAGGGCAGTTAAATGCATGAATCGAATTGCTCATAGTCACTCTGTGTTCAACTTGTTAAAAGCTCTTTTGCTGACGATTTTTCCGTCCATAAATAAGTGAACACTTTTTCTTTTTGAAGATCACCCGAGTGCAGGCGTGCAGCATGTCGTCGGCTCCATTAAAACTTGTTTACAGTCTACTCAAATTAAAACAAGCTAGCTAGTTCATATACCTGCAGAACTTGTCGAGTAATTCGCTACTTGGCTGACTAAACTTGAATAACTTACTGCTTGGCTCGACTATTTTAATTTACAACCTAATCAGGACCCAATTATAAACGGAGTTGATCTTCTTAACACAAGAGAGTCCCTTTGATTCTGTGTAATTTCCGCGTGAAACCGCAATCGAACTGGAGTCATAACCTCAGTGATTGTAGTCCAAATTTTTGACGCAGGGGAAAAAATCTTGAAAATAAACGAAAAGTCATGAGAGAATTGGTTAAACTTCATGAGAAATTGCTTTATTGAAGACTTTGTACCTCAACCTAGACCTTCAGTACACCTTGGAAATAAGAAACATCTCTTTCTAAGACCCCGGGGGTCCTGTAGGCCACATCTGGATCGTCCAGCTCCCCAATCGCCAATCCAGATTTAAATAAAAAATTTCTAGGAAAGAGTTAACTCTTCCATTGAAGTGTTTTTATTTAAATCTGGACTGTCCAAAACACTTTTGAACAGTCCAAATGTGCCCTATAGAACCGCCCTACAGGTTCCGTTTCCCTCTTTCTAAATTCTCATTTTTTGCAAACAAAATCACCTAAAAACTTCTTGAAGGGGTCAACAAGAAACTTTGTTTTGCTACTTTATTTCCAAAACCATTTCTACGCGTTTTTCTAGTCATGTAACTAATGGAACAAATTTTGGAAAGAAACTTTAAAGCAATGAGAAAGCTTGTTGACAACATATCCCAATCCACATTCCACACCCATATTTGCTCATGGAGCAGTTAGACTCTTGTAACCTAAAACACTGTCAAAACTACTCTCTCTCTCTCATTTCCAAAATGGGTGCATGAAACTAGAAATGGAAATGGTCATGGGTATTGGTATTCTAAATGAGCCCAATGGTTGGCATGATGTCTGGTTTTTTTTTTTTTTTTTCTCCGGTGGTTAGGGGTGTTCGGGCAAACTGGCGCGTACATTGACTAATCCTTTTCTTTTGAACAGCGCATGGTGTCCGCTTTTTATACTAAGTTTCCGGACTAGCTTACATGCACCTTGACCAATCCTAGGGATCAAATCCACCATCCACTAGTGAATGAAAGACTGATTAAAACTGGGACAAAACCTCTTATAGAGTGGCTCGGAAAAATTGATAGCACTTGAGAGATTTCGGACCTGGAACGTTAGAAAATAACAAATACAGACAATAGACCATCACTCCAAGGAGTAGCTTGTGATGATAAGGATGAGTTATAAACCCAGACATCTTGAGTTCGAAATATGAAAACTGCTCGATGCCTGGCCGCAAGAGCTTTTCTTGTGAGTGGGTGTTCTGCGGGATTTGGTAGGGAGAGTGGTTGATTTAGATAACGTGGGCTTTTTAGTCTTTCAACAGATATGCCTATTTATACAGAGCCAGAGGCAAACTAGAGGACAATCCACCACAAGACTAAGTTCCAAATGACAAAAGCTTCAATGGGTTGTTCCAAAGTTGTTTCTTCTCTCATTTTGGTTGCTTTTCTCTCTTCTTCCACTTTCACCCTTGCTTTCCCTGTCTCCAATTCTGGCTCTGGTCATGGTGGGGGTTTTGGGGGAGGGTATCCTGGTCTTTATCCTGAGTTTTATGAGTTCTCTTGCCCTCAAGTCAATGACATAGTCATGTCTGTTTTGGAGAAGGCCATTGGTAGAGAGCCTAGAATGGCTGCCTCTTTGCTTAGGCTTCACTTTCATGACTGCTTTGTGCAGGTGAGCAGGTCCTACAACTTGGTATATATATAGACGACATATATGTATACAGTATACACACATGCAAACATAAAGGGGATTTGTATTTTTCTTGTAGGAGAATTTTGTTTGTTTTTGGTTGCAGAGGGCTTTTCCTAAAAACTCCAGTTCTCAAAACTGGTCCTTAAAACCGGTCCTTAAAAACCGGGTCTCAAAATCTTTAAATGAACGTAGTCACTTGTTCATCTACTATCTGCATATTTGCTTTTCTTCATTAGAAGTACAATTCTTTTTCAAAGACATTCTTTTTCATGATCAAGATGTTTTTGTAGGCAAGGTTAATGTGCCTTATAATTTTTAAATGTCACCGATGCAAGGAATTTTCCGTGTCTAATTCGGTTTCTGAATCATTTTCTTGTATAATGTGTTGGAAATTATCAAAATAAATGGGTTTTTATTTGGAGTTTTATCAAAGTATTCCTTGTGCCTTTTAGAAAGCTTTTATGTTGTGTTTTGGTTTTGTCCCACATTGACTAGTGAGGAAAAGGTTGAGTGGTATATATATGGGAACATTTCTATAATGTTCACATAGTGTTAATTGGCAAGGCACTTATGGTGCTACGCACATTACCGGCGTAGCCGGTGATGGAACACCCGTGGCAGTGGGCTGTGTGGCGCCCTTTCTTATTGCTACTTGGCGGTAAGGTGTCGCTGATGTGGCGCACGGGTCGGTTGTCTTGCGAACAGAAGGTTAGGTATCGATACCCCTGTTAGGTGTATCGATACCGGTTCGTTAGCGCGCGGATATCAGACATTGGTTCATAAACAGATGCAACTCAAGACGGAGAGTTGTGACCCAAACTCAAGTCTATTCACTAAGGGGCGTGTCCTAAAGTGAAAGGGTACATTTGGGTCTATATATAACACCCAAATTACATTCACTAGACACTGAATTCAAGCCTTGTTACTCTGCCAAAATTTCTACAGATCGCTTTCTAGTTTTGTTGTACCGTTACTCTGCAGAAACGGTGCCAGCAATTCCTTAGTTCATTTGATCACAAATTCGACTCGGTATTCTGTCTGTCCTTCGTTTGTGCGGACGCAGGCAGAAGATCATTGAATTGATCGGGCTTCGTTGTATCCTCGGACAGATTCGCTATCAACCCGGTGCACACCTAACGGTGGGGACGAATACTGTTTTCGGAAAGCGACATAGTAACGTGCCTCGAAGCAAGTTTCATCATCAACACGTTCAGTTTCCCGAAGACTCCCGGATTTTTGCACCAACATAATGTTGTGTCCTGTTGCTTTCAACTAAATGTGGCCATGTGATTCTGTTTTACAGGGTTGCGACGCATCAATCTTACTCGACGATAGCACAACAATAGTGAGCGAAAAGAAATCAGGACCAAACAACAATTCCATCAGAGGATTCGACGTGATTGATGAGATCAAAGCCAAGCTCGAACAAGCGTGCCCTCAAACAGTTTCTTGTGCTGACATCCTCGCCCTTTCTGCTCGCGGTTCCACCGTGCTAGTAAGCAACTCAGAAACAGCTTCGTTTGGTGGTTGTTTTGGTAATTTGTGTTGAGAACATTTTGATATTTTGCGTAACTATAATGGCTCTAGCATTTATTGGAACAGAGTGGTGGTCCGAGTTGGGAACTGCCGTTGGGAAGGAGGGACTCAAAGACCGCGAACCTGAGTGGCTCGAACGCTAACATTCCTCCACCAAATTCCACCATACAAAACCTCGTAGCACTCTTCAACCGCCAAGGCCTCGATGAAGCAGACCTCGTCGCACTTTCAGGCGAGTTATTGGTTAATGTTGTCAGTTTTCTGTTTATAATTTTTTTGGTTTCCTCAGGTTTTGAGAATTTAAAGAACTTTTATCATACTTTGGAAACCAGAACATGTTTTTAGCATTAAGCTGCACTTGAAAAACCTGAAACAGTAAATTTTTTGCGATTTTAAGAATTGTTCACATATTTCCGGAAACAAAAACACTTTTTTCTTTTAATGTCACGAGACGTGTTCTCTTATTTTTGGAAACAGGAACACAATTCTAGTATGCATTAAAAGCAAAGCCAGTAAATAAAATTTTCTTTTTCTGTTTCCTGAACTTTTGAAACTTAAATTAAGTGGTACAAAATGGAAACAAAATTTTTCTTTAAACATGTTCTGGAAAATTTGTTCATTGCAGGAAGTCATACCATAGGGGTGGCAAGATGTGTGACATTCAAACAGAGGCTATACAACCAATATGGAAATAACCAACCAGATGAAACACTGGAGAGAAACTACTACAATGGTTTGAAAACATATTGTCCGAGATCCGGCGGCGACAACAACATCTTTCCTCTGGATTTAGCCTCTCCGATCAGATTCGACAACACGTACTTCGAGCTCATATTGTGGGGAAAAGGGCTTCTGAATTCGGATGAAGTGCTTTTGACCGGAAATGTGGGGAAGACTATGGAATTGGTGACGGAGTATGCAAAACATGAAGGGATTTTCTTTGGGCAGTTTGCTAAATCTATGATTAGAATGGGGAATATTAGTCCCATCACTGGTTCTAATGGCGAAATTCGGAAGAATTGTTATTGGATTAATAACTGATGAGATTATTTATTTGGCTAGATAAGAGGGGAGATTATGTGGATTTTATGTGGGTATTTGTATTTTCTGTACTTGGTGTGTTGTGAGCCAGTTAGTTTGGCAAGGAATGGAATAGAAACTTGGATGTGTTAATTGGGTTTGGCGTTGTATGCTCTTCAGTCTTGGATTTGGACCAGACCGGACAATCTAAAATCTCGATCGTCCGTCTAGACAACTAATAATTTAGAGATTTGTTGAGAGTATATTGTCGGTAAGAAACTATGAGCAATTTTTTAATATTAATTGTTAAAAAGGAATATTGAGATCTTAATTATCTGGTCCGGTCCGGTCCAAAGTAAAGACAAGGGACAATCCAATCACTCATCAGTGTTTACAATCTCTTATTCTTTAAATTCTCAAAAACCTTAGATAGCCTCCCCATATTGAGGAAGAGCCAAATTATTTATCTCTTTATTGGTGTTAAGCGCGATGTCTTGTGCTCATTTTTCAATCATACACTGAAATGAACACCATCAACAATTACAAGATGTGCTCTGCGATTTCATTCATCATTCGCAATAAGATATTCGATTTTCCAGATAGATTAATTTCATCAGTTTTGTAGCTTTGTGATCCAATATCGGCTGCGAATTCTAATCAAACGAATGAAATAGGTGAGGAGGATGAAGTTGGGTTTTTTAGTGTTTATTGTTGCTCTCTGTTTTGCTGTTCTCTAGAACCATTCTAGTCTGTTCCCGGTTTATTTTTCCAGATCCGGTGGGTTGTGTTGGCGGGTTAATAATTCTTTTGATTTTGGTTTCGTTTGTGACTCGTATGAGTGGCATGGCCCGTCGTGGAATGTTGTTTGCCGGCTTTCCAGAGTTTACTTTACCGTGTCCAGAGCTCGCCTTGCCAGAGGGAGCTTGAGGAGTGGCGTCCTGCTCGTGACTTGAAGATTTCACTGTTGGCTTTGCCGGAGTGCTAATTTCTTGAGTCACGAGATGCCGGAGTTGGCTACCTACTGATTGCTCATGGGAGTCAAGACCTCTGTCGGTGCTCGTTGTAGACTTTGATTTGGATTGCCACTCGCCTGAGGCTGCTTAATGTCTTCATCTGATACTCCTCGTGTCGGTGAGAAGAGAGTTTTAGGATGGTAGGCATTCATCTTCCTTAATGCTTTCATTGTTTAATATTCCTTCTCTTTGTATTTAAATGGAGATCTTTTGTAGATGCCGGATGGCATTTATTGAATATAATTATGAATTTCAGATCCCAAAAAAAAAAAAATCAAAGTTCACAAGTACCAAATTTTTATTTTGCATGGTAATAAAAAAAAAACTTTAATCAGAGAGAGAGAGTGTTCGGACGAGAGAAGGAGACGAAAATCGAGCCGTAATCGGGGTCAGGTTGTGAAGAGGAGGCAAGACTCTGAATCCGGAAAATGTTTTCCGCCTTTAAAATTGGGAAATCATTTCCCCCTCAAGTGGAAGTGGTTCACTTTTTGATAGTGTATTTCATCTTCCCACCCTAACCATAAACTTTTAGTATTCCTTTCGCCTTTCCCAAAAATCCCACCACCACCATACATGAATCATATATACATGTGCATAATGTACATACATTATGTGCATCCCATTGTGTGCTTTGAATTAATTTGGTCATAATTGGTTTCATCTGTTGAATATTCTAGATAGAATGTGATTTGGGTTTTGGGGAGAAGAGGAGATAATTGATTTGGGCTTGTTGGGTGGGAGATGAGGAGAGAATGATAAACTCATAGTCAGAAAAATAGATCAAGAGTAAACTCTTCGATTCCACTTCACAGTTATTTGGGTTTGGCATTGTGTGCTCTCTGGTCTTGGATTCAGACCAGACGGACAATCTAAAATCTTGATCGTCCGTTTAGATAATTAATGATCTAGATTTATTGATAGTATTTTGTCTGTTAGAAACTGTGAGCAATTTTTCATTATTAATTGTTGAAATGGGAAATTGAGATCTAAACTATCCAATCCGGTCCAAAGTAAAAACAGGAGACAATCCAATCCCTTTGTGTTTTACAGTTTTCCATTCTTCCATTGAGTTGTTGGCTCTAGTTTTTGCAACTTTATGTGGTATTATTGGGAGGCCAGACCCCAAAAAGTTGGAACACTATTTTCCCAGCCTATGCAAGAATTTTCATTTAGAAAGAATAAAAGAGAAGACAGTTAGATTAGATGTAAAATTAGAATGTGTAATAAGTTGAACAAAAGAACAAGCATATACATAACAAGGAGATAATCTCCCCATATTGAGGAAGAGCCAAATTATTTATCTCTTCATTGGTGTTAAGCATGACTAATAAGCTGAACAAAAGAACAAGCATATACATAACAAGGAGATAATCTCCCCATATTGAGGAAGAGCCAAATTATTTATCTCTTCATTTTTTAATCATACACTGAAGGAGAGAGAGAAAATTGTAAGGGGTGTAAACACAATGATCCCATAATTAAAATAGCAATTCCTGTAATTTTTGACAGAAATTTCAAAGCAAGAAATAAGGATTAAACTTGGCTTCTTTGTAGTGCAAACTTGAACCGGAAGGAGTAGTCGCATCTGGATTGTCAATCTCAGCAACCAATACTATAGATTTATTTAAGGCTCTTACCGAAGTTCTTACCGGTAAGAATTTTACAAAAAACCACAAAATATCATTGAAAATGTTTTTGAATGACTGAGATTGCAAGGACTGGTCTATAATTCAAATCAAAACTGTAGAGAAACTACTACTATTTTCCAAGGTTGTCCGGTAATTAAAGGAATCTAGTAGATAAGTAAATATGCAGGATTCTCAATCAAACAAATAATAGGAGAACAGTCAAATTGAGGTACTCAATTACATAAGATGATCATAACATTTTGCAAATGCATTCACTAGTGTACAGTTTTACACTAGTAATGAGTCTAAAAAGCCCTCTTTAATGCTACTGCTTCGGGGCACCAAATTCTTAACTTCTTTTTAGAGTCTTAATACGATCGCTTTTGTTATAAAAAATACCTGAACCGTACGTGGACTTGATCATATCCTTCAGCAGAGGAAATTGCAAAGCACAAAACAAGGTCACAGGTAAACAACCCAATACACCTGCTGGAATAAGAACCCATCCCTTGTTTTTTCCAAACACAAGATAGAGTATTGCACCAAAGGCCGTCATCATAAATAATAGGGAGAGGAAGAGGCAAATCAGACCAATAATCAATCTTTTGGGTAAGGTAGCGAGAAAATCTTCTTCTGCATAGTGAGAAGTGAGGATGGACAAGAACAAGACCACGGAAGCAATGGACGAGAAAAGAGCAAGCGCATTAAATATGCCGAAGATTAAGAAGGCAGGCTGTTGGTCAAAGTTTGGGGGGCCGTCGGGTTTGTTTCCACCCGGTACTGTTATGGCAGCAGCAAACACCACGGTAGCAATTAGAGATGCTACGATTGTGCATGAACTCGCGTTATCTTTCATCCACTTCTCTCCTTTTTCCAGCAACTCCTTGTGTGCATCGCTAAACACTTGTGCGGGCGTCTTATCATCCATGTTCCTCTCTTCTCTATTTTTTGGAAGTACAAGTGTTTCAACTTCCTGTAAAAATCAGGAGGCTTAAAATTAGAAAGTTGCACCTATTTCCTTGAATGGAAATTTCTAATTTAAAACCCAGAATCTATAACTAGCTTTAGCGGTAGAAAATTGTGTCGAGACATATCGTTTGCGTAAGGTTGATTCTGCCCAACATGAAAATTAGTGCCTTTCGGATGTTCCTAGATCAATATTCCACAGCAATCACCGATTAAGCAATTGTCGCATCTACATTGTTTGGATAACTACCTAACATAAATGCAATGGGCTTCACTGTATGAACTTAATTATCATATTCATGTTCCGGCACCAAGTGAGAATGTCCCAAGAAAACCAAATTAATGTATCATGAAAGGCTGTGGAATCAGAATAGCAAAAAGTATAGGGAAAAACTATATTCTGTTTCTACAACTAAAATATATACTCCGATCCTCTGATGTCACTTTTGCTTGTGCATGCATATGCCCCTAATAAAAGAGATGGAATAACTATCTTCTTATACTATTTTTGTATAGTTGCCCACCAAAAATGTACGGTATGTAAACCTATAAAGGTATGTAGGAGGGGACGTACGGATTAATCTGCTATTTGCGCAAGCTAGCACGAGACGCCCTATATTATAAAAAACAGAAGAAGGATAGTATGTAAAAGTAACTTCATTACCGGTCCCTACTTGTGACTTGTGAACTAGTGCCGATGGACTCTGAGTGCATCTCCAATAATTTGTCATTAAATTGTCATCTTTGGTTACTAAATTTAACTAGCTTTGCCATCTTTAGGTCATTTGAAAGGAAAGAATACCTTGAACCACTGCAATTCTCTCTGCATTTGTAGAGCTGCACCAGCTCTGCGGTAGAGTTGTTCTGGATGTGCCACATACCCAACCAAATGAAGAGCATTGTTGTTGAAATTGTCCCCTTTTGATAAAACCATGGCCCAAGACTCCCGATGTTGGTATATGAGATTGAACACCTTTTCTTGGCGGAACACAATAGCCTGCTGGAAAATTGATTGCTTCTTATCGTTTTCAAGATAAATTGCATAAGGGTACACCCGCAAAATCTCTTCAACAATTTCATGAATTCCCATCGATGTTGCTCGTTCTAATGGTAGCCGAAAATTCCTATCTGCTTTAAAATATTTGAATGGGTCTATAGCTTCCTTGCAAAGGAATTTGAGAAGATCAAGTGCTTGATTGTGTAGCAATTTTTTCTCTCGGATCTCTCGGATCGGCTTAATTATCAAAATCTGATCTGCAATGTGAAAATCGTTAACTATGATGTAAGCAATAACAATGCATACTTGTCTAGCATGTGAAGGAAAATGGATGAGGCTTCCCTTGAACTTGAGTAGTCAAATAAGTTTGACTTGATACAAGAAAATCTACGGACTGTATTGTACTATAGTACGAGCCTTCTTGTAACTGCAAAGGAAAATTTCAAAACACTCTCCAAACTTTGATCTTAATGGCTCGTTGATGCAGACCAGGTTGCGTCCACATTCCTGGATCGTTTGGACCGTATTCGGCCCAAACATCATTTTAAAGTTGTGCGACCCAAGTTGGCGAAAAGGCCCACATTCTGCGTTTTGAAGGGAAACAGGCTTCTGCACATTTCTCATTGCCGTTTTGGCAATGATCAATGATGAAATTCGGCCGTTTGATCTCATCTAGGCCCTCAAAAGGGTAATTTTGCCATCTTATATAGGAAATAAGTGATTTGCTTATAACTTTTAGTAGGAAACTCCGTTTTAGTTGTTGCCTGTCTTGGCAATCTTATAGTTCTTCCTAGTTTTTATTTTCCAGTCAAATTAGAATTTTTCTTTTTTGGTGATTTTTGGATTTCTTAATTATAAGGCTTGATTTGCAATCAACACCTTAATCATTTAGTTTCCTTATTAGTCTGGGGTTTCTATGATCCTATATAGGTTTTATTACGGGCCAATACAAAAAACAAATATTTATTACCACTAACTCCAATCGTTCTTTTTAATTACCACTAACTCCATTAAGGTCAATCACTCTTAGGTTTAGGCACTTTCATAGAGTACCCTAGGATGTTAGGTTTAGGCACTTTCATAGAGTACCCTAGGATGTTAGGTTTAGGCACTTTCATAGAGTACCCTAAGGTTTAGGTTTAGGCACTTTCATAGGGTACCCTAAATTTAGAATGTACATTTTAGAATTTAGACCGTACATTTAGAATTTAGACCGTACATTTAGAATGTACATTTTAGAATTTAGACCGTACATTTATAATTTAGACTGTATATTTAGAATTTAGATTGTACATTTCAAAATTTAGACCGTACATTTAGAATTTAGATTGTATATTTAGAATTTAGACCGTACATTTTAGAATTGACACAATACATTCCAAAATATTAAAAGTCAATTATGAAAATAATCAATTGAAAGTTGGATATAGGGTTTTTAGTGGTTTAGGCACTTTCATAGGGTACTCTAGCATTTTAAACACTTTCATAGGGTACCTTAGAGTTTAGGTTTAGGGTGCACTTTCCTATTGTAGGGTTTTTAGTGGTTTAGGCACTTTCATAGGGTACCCTAGGATTTTAAGTACTTTCATAGGGTACCTTAGGGTTTAGGTTTAGGCACTTTTATAGGGTACCCTGGGGCTTAGGTGGGGTGGGGGGAGAGAGAGAGAGAGAGAGAGAGAGAGAGAGAGAGAGAGAGAGAGAGATGGCACATGGGGTCTTGACTTTTCTGCCGCTTTTGTCAGAGGCTGGGGCGTAGACAGTACATTTGCTTGGGCTACAAAGAGTCCTGGGCGTGGATTGCCTTTTGGAGTGCGTGGTGCTTTTTCTATTTGTCAAAGGAGTGGGCGGTGCACTGTGTAAGAAAACTGGAGTGGCTGGTAATTCCCTCTCCTATATAAGCTATTGTAAGCCTTAGCGCAATTCGGTTACTATTGAATTAAAGAAAAACTGAGCTTTACTCAAAATTGGTTGTTCGAGGAGAGAATATATCCGGCTCAATCGTTGTTTGTGATTGTCCTTGTTTCACGTCAATCTAATTCATATGCTTCGCTGCATCACTCGTTGATAGCCGGATATATTTTGAGATGGAATAAAGTACAATAGTATAGAATTCTTATTTTACCCATAATATAATCTGATTGCTCTCTCCTGTGTATCACCACCATCTTCAACCACAGGATCATGGGATTCTCTAAAGAAAAACTTAAACGCCAATCAACTCGTCGGAGACAAAATCAACCAAAACCAGTACCGATAATACCACAACACCTCTCTATTACTTTTACATCAATATAGTTTCGCCTCCGTAACCGATGAAGTTGACTTCGGCAACAGCCTCTCTGACCCGATCATCCACTAGGCGGTGATGGTCTCCCGGCGTCGACTTCCTTGTTGTTCTGTGCTTCTCTCTCTCTCTCTCTCTCTCTCTCTCTCTCTCTCTCTCTCTCTCTCTCTCTCTCTCTCTCTCTCTCTCTCTCTCTCACTCTCTCTCTCTCTCTCTCTCTCTAGGGCCAAAGAGGTATTTTGGTAAGGGAAAGTAACTTACAACAATTATTTCAATGATCAGAGATGTTCATTTTAAAGAGCATGTCGAAAATAATAAGAACATCAAAATGTAGATTCATTGGATGTTGATATTGTATGATGAAAAAGGAAAAAAAACAAACTCAGACATAAGACAAATTTATTCTAATATATTCCTTACGAGCTTGAGTTGAAAAGAATCTCAAGATTTGGAAGGTTTAATTTTGTGTTTGATTGGAACTTGGGTTTGGAGTTCCTTTTGTTTGATCTAAAAGAGAATTAACCACGCTTGTTTGGGTGGTGGTTGAAACTTGAAAGTGGAGAAACCTAGTGAGGTGGTGGGTGTTTGGCCTTTATTTTTGACGTAATGTTTAGTTGGGATCGGGCGTTACAAGATACCAAATGAAGACTAGGATCTAAATCAGAACCTCTAGAGATCCATGACCTCATTTACTTTGCGGGTCAATATATGTTAACGTCCAATTACTTTGTGGTTGGTATTGAATTATCATTTCCCTCATGTTATGCTAATATGAAGATTAATTAAGTAAATTTTTTATTATTAAATGGATCTTTATATTAAATGATTTAATAATGCTTTTGAAAATTGGGATGTTATAATAATAATCTAACTTAAACAATTAACACAATAAAATCCTATCGTTTGGCAAAAAAAAAAAAGTGTACCTGTATTTAAAAACTTAAAAAATTAAAGAAATTATAATCAGATTCACTAAAAACGAAAAATATTTAAAATTTGAAAAAGTCAAGTCAAAGTTGGCTAATTATTTCATTATTAGTGACTTTTTGTTTTTTATAAATATCTTCATTGATTTATGCTTTTCTAGTGTATCTAGAGAGGGGATAAAAAGTAACAAAGTGATAAATCTTCAAAAAGTCGATCAGAAACAAAGAAAATACTATCTCAAGAAAATAAGATACTTGTACGGAAAAGAAAACGTTTGTTTCGAACTTGATGGTGGGAAGTTTAATTCGTGAAGACGTATACACATGTTTATGTATACGGACATAGGATATAAAATCTATGTGTACATTCATACAAGTATATATGCAGTATCTGATTAGTGGAGCAGTGGAGGCACTGGTTGTATTGGACACCAAAGGTTGCCGGTTATTTACGTCAAGGAATTTAGTTTAGCATGTCATTTGATGATCAAATGACATTTTTATCCTAAATCGTAGCAGAATTTAAATAGAAGGTGTTAGATGCAAAAATCCAAATGCATTAAGGAGGTAACGTGTCTAAATTTAAACAATGAAGCGGCAACTTAGAAAGAGTGATATTTGAAGGGGCTTAACGTAATTTACCCTTGAATATACGCAAGAAAATAAGTAAATAGCAACCAACAAAGCAAGCATGTCATCCCTCCCCGGTAAAGGAAAGCCTTACTCATTAGAATGCAATTCATCCAAAATCCTTACCGAATAATGTTTCAATGACTTTCGAAAAGAGAGCATGCAATTTCTTCCTCATTGCATAAGCCCAACTGCCCCAGCCTCCTATCAAGAGAGAGAGATTGTCATGGCATCAAATGATTCCTTTTAAAGGCCAAAAAAGCGTAATCTTATCATTGTACAACAAAATCAAAAAAAATGTACAACCAAAAAGAGAATAAGCAGTACACAAAATTGTAAAAGATATGACTCCAGTTTTACGCGTATGGAAGTAGATTAGGTACGTACTTAATGCTGTCTGAATAACTTGATTTTTTAGAAAAATGATGAAGAAACAAAAATTTAAAGAATAAACGATTCAAATTATGAAAGTAATATCTCCGATGGCTTTCATTTAAGGACCATTAGAGATCAAGCCTTTTTTATTTTTTTGAACTCAAAACAAAGCTTAGGACAAGGTTTGAGTTTTAACTTAATATTTTTTATTATATTCTTACTAACAATATGCAACAATACAAGTGGACTACTATCAAATAACACCACCTCCCATTCCAAATCTTGGCTCCGCCACGTGTTTCAAGAATAACAAAAGTAAAGTTCAAAGAAATGGAAAGAGATAACAAGTTCAAGATTTTACCATTAACCGCCCCAGAATTGTTGCTAGCAAGAGGAGCCTCTGTATCCCCTCTACTGTGGTTGTCTGCAATGTTTTCCAACTCCATACCTTCATTTTTCTTTATCTTCATTCCTTCATGGCAAACCGAAAATTGTTAGGTGAATCATGCTGGTGTAAATTAGATTTTGGTGCATAATTAATTTGACCTTAGCAACCTAATAATTCTCCTAAATCGGGTGGCGAATTCGGCTGTAATTTAAATGTTAGATATTGTTAGTTAATCCATGATTTCAACAGGGATTAAACTTTAAGTCATAAATAAGCTGTCATATATAATACTTAACATTTTACATTTCAAGAAAAAATTCCCGATGCGCAGAAGCGCATTGAACTTAATTACAACCATGATGGCAAGTTCAGCTGCAAGATGCTACGCAAAGGACCATTAGATGCAAGGGTATTTAATGCTGTCAATTAGGTACTTAATGCTGTCTGAATAACTTGATTTTTTAGAAAAATGATGAAGAAACAGAGATTTAAAGAATAAAGGACCATTAGAGATCAAGCCTTTATTATTTTTTGAACGGCCTTTTTTTTACAAATGGTCTCCAATGTATTAGCGAATTGTCAATTTGTTCCCCAATATAAAAATTGTGTCTATTGCATCCCCAATATTTGCAATATGTATTTAATTGGTCATTGGCTCTAACTCCGTCTGTATTACCGTCAAATGCAAGGGTATTTTCAAAATTTCATCTCAAACCCCACCACTCCATCTTTCACCTCAAAACCCTAACCATACTATCCCCATCCCCATTCCCAAACCCAAAACTCACTCTCCGATTCCAGAAAATCTACATCATCGTCACCCTCATCATATTCTTCTCCATCCTCATCTACTTCCGCCTCATCTGCGTCATCAAAACCGTCAAGTGAAGGGGGAAGAGACGGGGATCGATGAGCTGGCTTTGATCCTACAGCTGTGGTGAGAGGACTCCTCCCTCATCACCACCCTTTCGTCCACCGGCCTCGGCGCCTCCTTCGCCGCCTTATACTTCGACGGCAGTATAAACTCCATAGTCATCCTCTCTCCTCCATCTTTCTTCGTCACCACCGCTGCGGTCATGGATATTTTTTCCGGCGAGGAGTGGGTTGTTGTTATGACCGGCGCCGTCTTTGTTGCCTTTGAGTTGGGTTGGGTCGTAGGTGACCTGGGCAATTACTGAAGGAGGGATTTGGAAATGGGTTTGACATAACCATAGCTATCACCAAGGGGAAGGATCCTTACAAATTTTCCCAATTTTTTTAGTATTCAGTTGCATCAGTTGTTCAGGTTTACCCATTTGGGGTGGTTAATCTTGCGATTCTTAGAGCTTGAATGCTTGATGATTGCTCAGTTCGTACTTGGAGTTTCGACAGTGATTTTTCCGAATACGATGCCCATCCTTGCAGGGATATGGAAATTGGAAATAGGAAATTGATAGGGGTTTATGAAGGAATGATTCGAGAAATGGATTTTGGGGGTTTAGATGGGAAGGGAGGAGGAGGTTTGGGTTATGGATTTGAGAAATGGGTTTTTTTGGGGAATTAGATGGGAAAGGAGGAGGTTGGGTTCTAGATTAGATGTAAAAATAAAAGTTTTTATGGGGTAGTGAGAAATTAAGGGTGTGTGAATAGAATTCTTTTCCCCCAAATGTAAACATTTTTCTGAACTTCCGAAAATAGCCCGGCACTTGATGGTAAACGCGGATGGAGTTAAACCCAAAGACCAATTAAATACGCATTGTGAATATTGGGGATGCAATAGACACGATTTTTATATTGGAGACCAAATTGACAATTCGCTAATACATTGGGGACCATTCGTAAAAAAAAGCCTTTTTTGAACTCAAAACAAAGCTTAGGACAAAGTTTGAGTTTTAACTTAATATTTTTTATTACTCCTATATTGTTACTAACAGTCAAATAACGCCACCTCTAGTTTCAAATCTTGGCTCCACCACTTGTTTCAAGAATAACAAAAGTAAAGTTCAAAGGAACGGAAAGAGATAAAAAGTTCAAGACTTTACCATTAGACGTACTAGAATTGTTACTAGCAGGAGAAGACTCTATATCCTCACTACTGTGGTTGTCTGCAGTGTTTTCCAACTCCATACCTTCATTTTTCTTTATCTTCATTCCTTCATGGCAAACCGAAAATTGTTAGGTGAATCATGCTAGTGTAAATTAGATTAATTAATTTGACCTTAGCAACCTAATAATTTCTCCTAAATCGGGCGGCAAATTCAGCTGTAATTTAAATATTAGATATTGTTGGTTAATCCTTGATTTCAACAGGGATTAAACTTTAAGTCATAAATAAGCTGTCATATATAATACTTAACATTTTACATTTCAAGAAAATTTTTCCGATGCGCAGAAGCGCATTGAACTTAATTACAACCATGGTGGCAAGTTCAGCTGCAAGATGCTGCGCAAAAATGGTAAATGTTTAAGGACGAATTACTCTATGCGCTAGCTATAAGAAGGGATTTAAACTAACACTAATTCTTTAGATTTTGGTCAAGTAGAAGTGGAAATAATTCATAAAACAAATAAGCGTCCAAAGTTAGTCATTTATCAACTGCAATTAGCTTGGTTTGATCAAGAATCCATTTCATCCTAGTCAAGTAGGAGTACTTTCAATATTTTGAAGGGTTTTGAACCAATGCTTTCGTTACAATTGATTTGAATTTTGAAATGGTTTCAAGATTGAATTGATATGAAATGCACCGAATGTTGGTTCTCCTTCTTGCGGGCCTGATTTTTTCAGGGTTGTTTTTCATCTATTTGAGCCGAAATAAGATCAACACATAAATTAGTCAAGGACGGACGCAAGGGCAGGTTAACATAGACGACCACCCTACAAGTTTCAATTTTTTTTAAATTATAAATATAAGTAATAATCTTTAAGAAAATTTACAACTACATAGGTTTGTCTGCCGAACTAAATGTTGCTAGAGTGTTCGCCCAACCCACACTCGAATCGTGCGTCCGTAAGGCCCTAAAATCAGCCATAGAGAAGATTGCAAAATAAGTAGCAAACAGAGAGGAAATTAAGGAGACAAACTGGAATAGATAAATTCCTGCAGGAAGTTGAAGTTGTTTCCACTTTTGAATGAAGAAGGCGTTCCAGCCAATGTAGCCAAAGCATGAAATTTGAGATCTTCTTCTCCCGCCCAATATGGATATGCCAACATATGGTTCTCCTGAAGCAGTTTTAGAGCAATGTCTGTACGACTCGGAACAATAAGAGTTAGCTAAGGGAATAGTTATTCAATTTTCTATACTGTTCTGTTCGTTAGTATTTAACTAACGTAGGAGTAACTAAAAAATGAAAGGGCCAAAAACATCTCACTGAGCAGCTATTGTTGAGGTTGGAAAAATATATATATATTGATTGTGTGAAATAATTTGTAAAATGTATGAAAGAATATTAAAAAGTATAAAAAATTTATTGGAGTTGGTTTTTTTTTTTGTGTGTGGTCATTTTCTTTCAAAAAGGACCCCCTTAATAATACCCTGTTGCCAAAATTCTTGTTTTGTTTTTTGGCATGTGTGTTGTTAGTAAATTGCATATATTTTTCAATTCATAATATTCTATATGTAAAAATTTTGTTTAATTGAAATAAGTAAAAGCTATCAGATAATATCAATATTACATATAAAAACAATATAAACTTAAAAATACAAATTATTTTTGGATGTTTAGAATAGTGAAAGTGAACACGAAACTTGGGACAGATGAATTAAAACAAGAATATTTCCGTTTGATACTTTCAAGAATAGCATCATTTTATTGTCGTATGTGAATTAAAAATACTAGGTATATAGTCACCATCTCAAATTACAACTCCAACCCTCCTAAGTGCTTTTCACTGTTTTACTGACAATGGTGACCGGACTATTTTATGCGCACTTTGACTTGTTCCGTTTCTAGTTTAGTTAAAGGTAGACCATCCATGCCGAGACTAGCGGATTCACAAAAAATTTCTTTCAGTTTGAGCCTAAGAATCAAACTCATACCTACCAACCAAACGTATAATAAAAT
This sequence comes from Vaccinium darrowii, assembly GCA_020921065.1. NCBI lineage: Eukaryota > Viridiplantae > Streptophyta > Magnoliopsida > Ericales > Ericaceae > Vaccinium > Vaccinium darrowii. The sequence continues at coordinate 494,435 of CM037155.1, forward strand.
GGATTTTGTTAATATGTGCTCCTAAGGCACATGATAATGTCCATTAAACGAGCCTAATTAAACCCACTTTTGTCAAAAATAGTAAAAGTAGTTTATTGCTGGTGTTTCAAACACATATAAATCATGCAAACAAAGACAAATAAATGAGTTAATGTAATCCTTATCACATGTCTATGAGGCACATGTTAACAAAATCCTTATAAAATTTACTTACCGTATAGTTGGCTATGTGTGAGCTGATACAAAATTCTGAACGCCCGTTCACCCCAAAACAGTTCGTTGACAGCCGTGACCTCCATCAACCAGTCAACCATCTTCCTGTCTCCACGCTCAGCAGCATAGAACAGAGCTATCTCTTTCGAATGGGTCTCCTTATTGGGCAAATCCTGGTTCTTCGTCACTAGCAGTTTCGCCACCTCAATGTTGCCGAATCCGGCCGCCCCGTGTAGGGCATTCCGGCCGCCATCGTCGCATATGGCGAGGTCATCCAGTGACATCTTCTCCACTAATTTCTCCACAAAATCCTTTCCCCCAACCCTTTTAACGGCCACGATGAGTGCTGTTTCTGAGTCGACTGTAATGCGGGCCCTCACTGCATCGGGCTCTTTTTGTATGAATTCATCGGCGCTTTTCCAATCACCTTTGATTGCGGCTTTGTACAGTTCCAAATAATGGAGCAACCTGTAGTCTTTCTCTGCAAAAGAAATTGTCGGTAATTGATCAAAAATAAGCAAACTGAAGTTTTAATGCTGCTAATCCTTTTCTCAATTACTATTACAGTGGTTCGAATTCCACGAAGGACAAACATTTCAAATGTAAGTGAACTTCAGGACTCCGTAATTATTCGGGCATACTCAAGCTAGGCTAGACATTTGATTATAAAAAAAGAAAGAAATGAAGAAAGAGAGAAGAGGTTTTGAAATGGTATGGAACAAAATAAACTATTGTTATTGATTTAGTTTAAACAGGTTACGAAGTTTAATTAGTTGAATAATTTTCATTAATGTCGCTTTTAAAAACTAAATTCCTTCACTTCTTTAACTTCAACAGATTAAAATGAAATTTTTTTTCCCCTTAATCGACACATAGAAGGACTTCACTCCTTCGTAACATACGAAAAATAATTGTACTCCACTTTATTATATCTGTCCATCGGTCATTTAAGTTTGTTATTGTAACCGACCCTAAATTTAATACCCGATATTTAAAAAAAAAAAAGGCTATTTCCTTTATGAGATCTATTTTGATTTTTATTACCTATAAAAATGGGATATTTCATATTTGTGTTGCCTTGTCTTGTAGTACTCTCTCCGTCTGGATTTGTTGGTCCGTTTTGGGGATTCCAATTTTTTTTCTATTACTTTTTGTGTTTGTTATTTTCACATCATCAAAAGTAATTTCCTCTACTTTATCCTTTGACTTTGAAAATAGACAAACATTTTCGGACTTGAAAAAATATGTTTGTGGACTAACAAATCCGGACGGAGGGAGTATTACTTTTGTACTATTAATATATGATGGGCAGAGTTGTCATGCAGTCTTAGTGTCAATTAGAGAACTGTGTGTGTGCACGTGGAATAGCAGGACAAGGAATAGGAGTCGGTGAGTGAGAGATTCAGAGATGGGTTTTAGAGTCGGAGGAAACCGTGAGTCAAGGAGCCATGGGCCGACCGATCAACACTGATATGATATCCCATTCGGACAAGATTTCAGTATGTTCTTAACGACGGTGATGCTTACATGTTTAACGGCGGTGATCTAATCAAGGTATCGGAAGTATCACTACTACAAAAATGTATAAAGATCACGCCTCAAAAATAAGAAAGATCTCAGTTTTTGTAAAACCGTGATTAAAAAATAGGAGTTAGATTTTTTATCACGGTTAAGTACATAAACCGAGATGAAAGATAGTTTTAATCTCGGTCATCTATAAAACGTGATTGAAAATAGTAATAAAATTAAGCTTTAATCTCAGTCATTTAAAAAGTGTGATTGTAAGTAAGAGTTTTAATCACAGTCATTTAAAAAGTGTAATTGTAAGTAAGGTGAGATAATTTCATTTTCATTTTTAATCACGTTTTATAGATGACCGAGATTAAAACTGTATTTCATCTCGGTTTATGTACTTAACCGTGATAAAAAAATCTAACTCTAATTTTTTTATCACGTTTTTACAAAAACTGAGATCTTTCTTACTCCCTCCGTCCCAATTTGTTTGTCAATTATTCCATTTTCTAATACGCCTTAAATTGCTTATATCTTTCAATCTATAATGTTTTTCACTGTTTTAAAAACTTTGCATAATAGAATTAATCGTGAACTATTAAACAAGATCCATATTGCATATATTTGGAGATCGATATTAAAAGATATAAGCGATCGAAAACTAACACGATTATCAAAAAATGACAAACAAAAAGGGACGGAGGGAGTATGTTTTCTGTCTTGTTAAAGAAAGCTCAAAATGTGATGGATATTGGAGAACGGTTTAGAGTAAAATTTTATGGGGAGAAAGGTTTCAATTTGATGAAAATTGTTGAGTTGGAGGATCATAAATATGCTGAGAAAGAGAAGAGGGATTTAGATGTTTTGATGGAAGGAAACTTTGTTGAATTGGAAGATGGGACATTCTTTTTAAACCCAAAAAAAAAAAAAAAAGTTGTTGTCAGAAACTCATAGAATATGAACAAAAAAAATTATTTTTGTAACCAAAAATTAAATTTTCTCAAACAAGATTGGAAACTATAAGAGTACATAAAGCCTAGAAAATCATAGTCAATGTTCAAGAAACTAATATGGGCAGGTGAAAGACCTACAAAAACTATTATATATATTAAATAGTTCAACAATATAATGAAATGCATAATTGGTGGGGTGGATAGGTGTTACTTGTCTTGTGCAAGAGGTCAAAGGATCAAATCTAGATGGAAGCAAGGTTTGCAAGATAAGGCAATTTTTGGATGCCTATAATAGCGAGGAAATTTTTTTCATCACGGTTTTTTCCATTTTTTAATCATGGTTTTACTAAAAACTGAGATCTTTTCTCTGTAAACAATCACGGTTTTTAGGAAAAACTGAGATGTTATATTGTCAAATATCACAGTTTTTTGTTTTGTTTTAATCACAGCTTTTCATGAGTTTTTATCACGGTTTAGAAGCGTGATTGAAAGATGGAGACTTTTAATCACACCAGGTAAGATCACGGTTTTTTGACCGAGATTGAAAGTAAAAGATCACACCAAAAGACCGTGATCTTTATGCCATTTTGTAGTAGTGTATATAATATACGCTCTAAAATTCTGGAGTATTTCCTTTGTGGTCATGCCTTCAATTCAATATTTTTAGCAATGGAATGAATAATAAAAAGCTCCAAATTCTCAATTTTTTGACCTAAAAGTTACAAAGTTTTTAGTTTTGAAAGAAAAAAAACTAACTGTTCTTTAAAATAGTAGAAAACAAATGCTTAACTCCGTTCCAAAAGACAGTCCAATTGGTAAAACTAGGACTTCAAAATGTATTTATAGCAAAAAAATATCAAAATTTTATTCACACAATAAAGATCATCAATATCTACTGATATGTGAGAAAAAGTTTGAATTTTTTGACAAAGATGTATTTTTTTTTTTTTTTAAATTCTCTTTTTATGGACCAAACTCTCTTTCTTGAAACAAAGGGAGTAGATCTTAATAAATTTACACTTTTTGATCAAAACAACTCCTCTAATGGTTAAATAAAATTATTTTATTGAAAATAAGTCAGAGTTGATAGTTCTATTACTATTCAACATCAAAAAAATGGTGAATTTTTAGATTTAAATTACTTACCTAATAAATATGTTTACGCTATACTACGAATATTTAACTCTCCGACTTCTGCTAATATTTCAAGGTATTGTTGTCTTTTTCTACAATGTCAAAAAAAAAAAAAGAAGGAAAAAGGCTACAATACACACCCCTTATTTGGGTGTATATGATACACACCCCTATAAAAGTTACGAATTTCTTGTAAAAGTTACGATTTTTTTTGTAAAAGTTACGAATTTTTTTATAAAAGTTACGAGACACACCAAAATGTTATGAATCGTAGAAAATGTTACGAATTATATTGCTGAAAAATTACGAAAAACTAAAAAATGTTACGATTGCCGATGAGGTGGCACAATCTGAACCATACAATAGGTGCATATGGTACACCCAAACAAGGGGTGTGTATTGTAACCATTTCCAAAAAAATTATATAAATTCAGCCCTATTATCGGTCGAGATACAACTCGATGAAATCTGATTTGTATTTCTTAAGATATTAGATGTATATCTTCTTTTGTTATTCTTACTTCTGTATTCTTAATTTTTTAGTATTATGCCCACAATGCTTTTAAAATTAGAATCATACGTACCCAAATTAAGTATTCAACCATTACCTCAACATAGTCCGCGTAGGGATGAGCCCAGTAAGGTCCCGGACTTGGGCAACCATAATAAAAACGTTTTTAAGTTATATTTAAGTATGATGAACTTTCCCAAATTATTGTGAAGTACTTCTGTGGTTTCTTGGTCACCATATGCTGTTAAGATTAAGAGTAGCAGAGTTCAAATCTCATGCCCATTATTTTTTTGACTTTGCCTTTTTCAGGCCCCTCTTATTTTTCTATGTTTGTGATTTATGGCTTGTTTTTTCCCTCTCTCAAGCGACATTATTACAAAAATCAAATTACGTAATTACTTTGTTACAAATTTTGCATGCAACAAACAAAATAGTGATCTACAAGTGATATGTTCTTACATTTGATTAAAATAAATTTTCCCAATGGTGGAAAATTAAAAAAAAAAAATCGGGCGCACTAACATGGTTTATTATTATTTTTTTCCACATGAATCATAATTAAAATTTGAAGCAAACTTTTTATTTATGATATAGTAAAACATGGCGTAAAAGTAAAAGAAGATGTCTTGCCCCTTCAATTTCATCTATGCTATAATTCCCCTTCAAATTGAAACCTACCCTTAACTTTAGGTAAAAAACTAGATAAGCCTCATCTTAATTTACTGAGTTCCATTTTTATAAATGTTCTTGCTTTATTTTACCAATGGTAGACATGGACCAATTACTCCGTGGATTTAGAACACTGCCACGTGGTATACTAACACTCATATCCACCATCTATTATGTTGGATCACACAAAAATGTGTAGTGGACATGGGGGTTGGGGCACCACGTGGCGGTGCCCCAAAACTATGAAATAATTATCCGTAGAGGGATGGAAAAAGAGAGACCTATATATGCAAATGCAGCTGAGAATAAGAAGAAAAAGGATCTTCAAATCTAATGAAGGATAAAAAAATCATTCCCTATTCTACATTTTGGCTGCATATCTATGATATAGTAAAATATGGCGATTAAAGTAAAAGATGATATCTTACCGAAGTCAGCAATTCCTTCCCAAAGCTCTTTAGCAGTTTTCAATGACGGTCCCATGGGACCCTGTTCAGAATCCATTCCCGTACCAGATCGTCCGATCTTTTCCATGCCACGTATTCCTCGTTTTCCCTCTCCTCGTGAGTGGTGTTTCCGCCCTTTGGACCATTGACACTCGTGGTCACCGTTTTGGGCGGGGCTTGAACGGTGCCGTTAATGAAACCAAACAAGCCTTCTTTCTTAATGACGTCCGACATTTTTTGTCTCCACTCAACGTACATTTTCTTCCACTCAACGTAGTCCACAATAATTGGATTTGCAAGCACGTTGGGGACCAATTCCTCCACCTTTAAATGTTCAGGGTATGGGTACGGGTTATGTTCGCCCTTGCTCAATCGAACCTCGTTGGAGACCAATTTCTCGGAGAGGTCTTCGCCATGATGTGCTGAGGGCGATTTGCTTGAAGAAGCCATTGACACGCGGAATCGAGTAGGACTTGTTTGAGAAAACCCAAGTTGTTATATTCATATTATGGGATCTGCATTATGATTGTTTCTCACGACAATTCCATCCTTAGATACTAGGATAGGTATTTTTGTACTTGGCGCAATGTCATGGAAATTAAAAAGGAGCAACATTGGGCACCAGTTTATTGTCATTCTAATACAATCTCAAATTAAGCCATTGGATTTCATTTTTTAATGTAACAAATGCAAACGCAAAGTAAGGAGTAAGATCTTTGAACAAGCACACAAGATATTTTATTACCCATTGACGTGTGGAATCAAGTAATTTGACAAAACCCAAATTATATTCATATCATGGACCCGCATTATGATTGTTTCTCAGAACAATACCATCCTAAGATGCTAAGATAGGTATTTTTGTACTTGGCGCAATGTCATAGAAATTGAAAAAGAGCAACGTAGCGCACTAGTTTATTCCCATTTTGATACAATCTCAAATTCAAGCCATTGGATTCCCATCATCTCACTTTGCAATGTAAATCAAATAAATTGATTGAAGTGGGAAAAATGGAATTCATTAAATTTTGTTTTTACTATATGATGTTTCATATCATTCATATTGCAAAATCTCTATTTTTCATCATTTGTGTTCCAAATTAAATGGTTCGTATATCAATAAGTATCTGATCAACTTTCATTAGTAAAACAATTTTTCTTTTGGAAACTGGGATGGCTCTTGCCACCCCGCTCCTCAACATAGTTCCGTCCTTAAACTTATGGTATAATTAAAATTGGTTTAGACAAGTGTCACTTCCTGGCAGGATCGGTCGAAAGACTCAAAACCCAATAACTCAGAGAGCAAAAATCTCTCTTATGAAAACCCAAAATAGTTTCAAAATATATAACAAGTACTGGATGCACGGCTCTTACAAAACAAAAGCAATGATTCAAACACAACTTTAATGCACTCATTTGAGCAAAAAAACAGAACCGAAAAGGTGATTCTTACTCTTTCGATCGCCCGGGCCAAAAAAACAGAACCGAAAAGGTGATTCTTACTCTTTCGACAAGTATGTTTTCTAGATTCGCAGGGACGAATCTGCTGATTCGTCCCTGCAAATCTAGAAAACATACTTGCCGTTATCCAATTGAGCTGATTTTTTACGGGGCCCCCTAAAATAATATTTTAAAATTTATGGTATTTTTTTAGAATTTTTTTGGGGCCCGCAGTGGGCCCCCCGCGTGCGTACGTACACAATCCATGTACAATTCTTGCGTACACGTAGTCGGATTCATGCTTATATGCGTTTGAGCTTCATAGTAGCAAAACAGAGGGTAGTTGTTTTTTGACATTGTAAATCGATCCTCTAACATCTCTATATTTTTTTTTGGCTTGTTTTACAAATGGAAGTGATTTTGGCACTAACACTCCTCAAATTGATCTTGACACTCCCCTTTTAGAGTGCCATAAACAATTTTCTTTTCATAAAACCAAATATACGCTCCTCAATCGGTTTATTATCATGTTGTACTCTTAAACAATTCTTGTCGTTATTTGCACACAAAAATTGGAGCTTTAATTTAAAAAAAGGCCTAGCAACTTTAGTTCCATTTTATATGTGTCTACGCCTATGTACGCACATGGCTCAAAAAAATAAATTTTTTTTTTGAAGCTTCATCGTCACGAAAATATTTGAAATCAAGGCCTTGTTCTCCAATAGATTTTAGGTAGATTTTATGAAAATCTCATAAAATGAGCATTTTATGGAGAGGTAATAAAATGAAGTTGTTTTCCTAACTGATAAAATATAGTAGTTTTCCTATAGATTTTAGGAGGATTTTATGAAAATCTCATTAAATGACTTTTACATTTTATGTGTTGAGATTGGAGAACAAGGCCCAAGTGTATTTATCATTTTTTATTTTAGACCCGCATGCGTATGTGAAAGATATATAATAACTTTGTCTGTGTAAAGTATTCGTGATAAGGGGCATTAATGTCTTTTAAAATGAGTTTGAAAGATCGTTTATGTCTTCCAATGTTTTACAAGGGTAAATTGGGCAAACTTAGATGGTGCTGGTAGCATTTCTATCCGAATTTGTAACATTGTCTTAATGGAAGGGGGAATTTGCTACCAACAACTTAAGCAGAGAGGAGGACAATGTTTCAAAAATCTGGTGGAGGTTTCTCTTATTATTAGAAACCTCAGTGGAGGTAAGTGAAATTTACCCCCATTTATCCTCAGCATTTGCCACGTGCACTTTGGGTCAGGCAATGCACGGCATCATCCAAATGATGTCGTGTAAATGACATCACATGACATTGCTGATGTTATGCATTGGTCTTCTCAACGAATTGGGGGATGGTGCTGTCCCTTTAGGGACAACATCCATGCAGTCATCATCCGAGCCATTGATGCTCGGCAATCAACGGCCTAGATGTGTTTAGACTCAAACAGATCTACACCGTTGATCGCTGAACTAATCTGAGCCGTTGATCGCCGAGCATCAATGGCTCGGATGGGGACTGCATCCATGTTGTCCCTTTCGGGACAGCATGCCATTCAAAAACAACTAAAAAATTTATTCCTTATCCAGCTATCGGGGGCTTTCTTTATGGGATTACTAGAAAAAATTGAAGCGAAAGAAAATGAATTTTATTTTATTTTTGTGTGCGATCTTTTGATGCGAAATCTTTCAAAAACAACTAAAAATTTTATTATTATTTTTTACAGAATATATTTGGTAGGAAAAAGTTTCCCATTAGTAAAATTGAAGTTTGTGGAAAGTGGTGGACCACAATTATTTTTGGCAACTGAACAAACAAAAAGTTATGAAATAGTTAATTTTCATAACTAGTCCCTATAACTTAATTTTCCCATTAAGTATCATGTATGAGTATGAGACTAGTCCCTATAACTTAATTTTAAAATAAAAACTCGTGTTCTTGGTTTCATTCATTTAGAAAAAGATAGCACTCCTATTGTAAAGAGTGAGGAAAGAGAGATTATAAGATACATTGTCAATTTGGTTGCAAAGACCAATCTTTTTCTGATATATATTTTCTGAAGAAATTATCTTTTTTATTTTTGGTGCCTTTCAATTGTTTCAATTCTATAACTGTATAGACAAATATTGAGGGATCGGCATCCTTTCCATTACAGCTGGCAATGTGATAGCAAAACCTAGCCTATTTTAGAATTAATGTCAAATATTATCTTGACTTTTAAAATTAAACAAAACCACGTCATTTTGACTATCTAGTAATTTATAAATACTTTTAGACTATAGCAAAATGAAATAAATGCAACAAAATAAGTAAAACATGAGAATATTCTATTGACACAAGTATAAAACAATTAATAGTTCAAAACAATAACATTCTTTTCAGGACTGAGTGATTCAGCTAATTTGAAAAAACTAGTTTTTTGGTTTTTTTTTGTTGTCTTTATTCAAAAAAAATTTGCATTTGTTAGTTTTGAGTTAAGATTTTGTGGTTTCTGGATTTATCTCGTCGAGACGAATCGAAAGAGTATAAAATTATGGTCAAAAGTAATAATTTTTTGAATAAAGCCGAAAATAAACCAAAATAAACTAGTTTTTTGGATTATTTTTCGTCTTTATTCACAAAACTTTAAGTTTGGCTAATAATTTTATACTTTTTAATTCCTCTCGTCGAGACAAGCCAAGCAACCACAAAAAATCGACCGAAAACTGACAAATGCAAATTTTTTTTGAATAAGGACAACAAAAAAAAACCAAAAAAACCAGTTTTTCCAAATTAGCCAAATCACCCTAAGAGGAAGAAGAAAAAAAAAAAAAAAAACAACAACAACTAGTGTTGTCTGTACTAACATTGGAATCGCAAAATTCCACCTTTTTTTTTTTTTGAATAGGACAGCAATCTTCAAAGCCTTTCGTTTCAACATGATCGTTGTACCTTAAAAAAAGTAAAACAAAAGCAAATAAATATAACTATATAAGGAAAGCTTAGACAAAATGACTCGAGGACCCACAAAGGGAGAGAGGGGAGGGAAGGAAGTAGGGACAAAACTGAATGGTTGATGGACCACGCTGCACAAGTGAATGGTTGATGGACCACGCTGAATGGTTGATGCACAAAACTGAATGGTTGATGGACCACGCTGATGAATGGTTGAATGGTTGATGGACCCGCTGCACAGGGGTAACAACCGAAGTATAGTGTGTTTGGGCACCCTTAAAGTATCCTTATCAGGCTCAATAAAAATTGGGTCAAATTTAACCTAAAAAATACCTTTTATAAATTAACAAGTCACTTTTTGAAAAACTCACAAAATCAGACTCTCTATTCAGGAAGTCAGGAGAGAGAATTGCTTTAACCCGTGAACAGTGCCTCAAAAGATTTATCGAGTTACTGTAGTAAAGTTATAAGAGCATCCTCATCAAGGGAGGCAAATCTCCTTGATGGCTAAGTTGTTGAGTGAAAGGGGGAAAAAAACCCCAAAATCAGACTCAACAAATTTTTTATAAATCTGCAAAAGTTATAACTTTACTACAGTAACTCGGTAAATCCTTTGAGGCACTGTTCACGGGTTAAAGCAATTCTCTCTCCTGACTTCCTGAATAGAGTCTGATTTTGTGAATTTTTTAAAAAGTGACTTGTTAATTTATAAAAGGTATTTTTGAGATTAAATTTGGCCCAATTTTTGTTGAGTCTGATGAGGATGCTCTTACACGTATGTCCAACAGTTGTAATGTTACAAAGTGAAAAAACAATGAACACATTTTCCTAAGTCAAAAGATTTACTATGAATTATACTTTTTCGTTTATCTTTTTTTTTTCATCCCAAATTTCATTACATGAGTTTTTGTGGACAATTGTAAAAAATAAAAAATAAAAAAATATCTTTGAAGTACTCTAACGGTGAGAGAGTTCAAACTTCCAATGGTAAATAAAAGCCAAGGGATATAAAACGGGCCAAATATTTTCTTTAATTTTATATAGCCATCTTGCTACTCGTCGTCTCTCTAGCCTCTTTCCTTCTAGTGTTTTAAGAGCCTCATTTTTCTACTTTTTGCATTATGCTTTTACATTTTTAGATTTTTGAATTATAATAAGAATGTTTTATATATGAAATTTGTAGACTGTGTAGTACATTTTGTAGATCTTTTTTGTTAAACAAAATGGAAGAACTGAAAAATAAGAAGTCAAAAACCTCATTGCTCCTACTTTTGGCTTTTGATCTCTAAATTTCTAAATCGAAAATGCATTATAGGAAAATTTATTTTGCATGAGAAAGCCGAAGACCAAAACTTGAAAAATGTGACAATGAAAATACGTAGAGAAGTGGGTCGCATTGACCCACTGAGTCACTTTTTTTCCTCTAGCAATTTTTAATACCAGTGGGGTCGGCTACCCCATGGTAAAGATGTACACTAGTGTGCATTAATTTCTAATTTCTTGATGGACCAATGAAATTGACACCATTAGATCTTCTCCTACCAATCTTCAAACCTCTAAAGTAAAGAACAGAGGTGACATGTTAAAGTGAGATTTTATAATTTATACCTCCTTTTCCTAAAAAAAAAATTTGTATTTCTTTGGAGAGACCTATCCTTTTTTGTCACATCCATTCTTCAAATTTGAAGAACTCAACAAAAAGGAGGATGAATCCCTCTAAAAATTAAAACTTTTTGAGAAGCAAAAGAGGACATAAATTATAAAATACAAATTTTACTACAATTTTTTTTTTTTAAAAAAAACATTGGATGTTGGACTCATTTTAAAGGTATTTTCAATATCTTTTTATTGGTACCAAATATGTAGAAATTGGATCAAGAATTTAAAAGATGCAAACATTTTAGGAAAAATGAATAGTACAAATTCCATTTGAAGGATGTTCTTCATTTTTGAAGTGGTTCTTCATATACAAAAATGGTTTTTCATTTTGAAGGAGCGAGGGAAATGAAGTGTAATTGGAGCAGCCTCAGTCTTCAAAATAAAAAAAAATGAAGGCATGATTAAAGATGCTCTTAGGCTGAGTTTTTTGTTTAATTTTAGCAACTTGCATACTAAAATTATGACTGATTTTAGTAACTGAGTTGCTAAAATTAGAATGGGAATGGAGACCTGTTGTTCCCAAAGGACAGCAAGGACAGCACCCCTTCAAAACGCAGCAGTCTCATGGTTAATATTTTCACCAAGAATCGTACGGACTTAATTTTGACACTCCCTCTTGAATATTTTCACCAAGAATCGTACTTCACTACAACATATATTAAATGGGGTTTGGTCCTACGGGTTGCCAATGTAATAAAATCTTACCACAATTATGCAACAAATATATACAACGAACAACAATATTGTAATGGTAGAAAGTGAAAAAACAATGAACACATTTTCCTAAAGTCAAAAGGTTTATGAATTATACTTTTTCGTTTATCTATTTTTTCCCCCAAATTTCATTACATGAGTTTTTTGGACAATCGTACCAAAAAAAAAAAAAAAAAAGGAATACTTTGAAGTACTCTAAATTTGCAACGGTGAGAGAGTTCAAACTTCAAATGGTAAATGCAAGCGAGGGATGTAAAAATGGCCAGCTATTTTCTTTACTTTTATATAGCAATCTTACTACCCGTCGTCTCTCTGGCCTCTTTCCTTCTAGTGTCTAGAGAGCCTCATTTTTCTACTTTTTGCATTATGCTTTTACATTTTTAGAATTTTGAATTATAATCAGAATGTTTATGAAATTTGTAGAGTGTATAGTACATTTTGTAGATCTTTTTTTGTTAAACAAAATGGAAAAATTGAAAAATAAGAACGGTAAAGTACATTTTGTAAGTCACTGTCTTCATATATATCTGCTGCTTTGACAACTTAAAATCTTCTCTTAATATGTCACTTACATTCTTTATTTTGAATGAAAGAACCAAAATAATGTTTTTTTATTATTATTAAAATGGTGAGTTTGAAAAATGCCACTATTCACCTTAACTCCAACTCAATTCTTATTTTCTTTCTCTATAAATTTCCCTCCAAATATTCCAACAATTTCCCTATAAGTATTCCCCCGACCAAAGCTCTTTATTTCGTTTCCATCTAAAAATTCAAGACTCTTCTTTAAGTTTCATTTTCCAAGATGAGTTCTAGCCATGAGGGGGAAAAAAAAACAAAGTTCAATACTGGTGGGTTAAGTTTTTTACTACAATTTTTAAAAAAAAATCTATTGGATGTTGGTTTCATTTTAAAGGTATTTTCAATATCTTTTTATTGGTACCAGTATAGAAAGTGAATCAAGAATTTAAAAGATGCAAACATTTTAGGAAAAATTAATAATACAAATCTCATTTGAAGGATGTCCATTTTTAAAGTGTGAAGAACAAAAAATAATTTTTTATTTTGAAGGAGGAAAATGAAGTGTGATTGGAGATGCACTTCAAAATAAAAAAATAAAGGTGAGATTGGAGATGCTATCAGAAAGGGGATGGGACCTGCTGTTCCCAAAGGACAGCAAGGACAGCAGCCCTTCACAACGCTGCAGTCTCATGGTTAATGAGTAAAAAAAAAAAATGCAGTTGTCTGTCTTCAACCAGAGCATTTAATGAGTCAAGAAAAATTAATGCAGTTGTCTGTCTTCATCTTGGGCATAAGGATCACATGAGCTTCTGAGCTGGGGAGTACTGTTTTGGATAAGAGCATCCTTATCTCATACAAAAAAAAAAAAAACACCAAATTTAACTTCAAAAATACCTTTTATAATTTAACAAGTCACTTTTCAAAAAATTCAAAAAATCAGACTCTCTATTCAAACTTTAGCAAGTCACTTTATAACAAAACTCACAAAATCAGACTCTCTATTCAAACTTTTACTCTTCCCCCTCTCTCATCTTTTGGTGCGTGAACAGTGCCTCCCTAAATTTGGGGGGGTCACTGTAACAAAGTTACAAAATGTAGCAAATTAGGGAGGCATTTGATGAGCCTGATTTTTAAGGTTTTTGGAGACTTTGCTCTCTACTTTAACTTTAAAGTTAGTAGAAGTTAAAGAAGAAAGTCACATAAGGATGCTCTTAGATATTGTTTCGTGGTCTGACTATGAAAATGTATCCAAGATCATTCGCCAAGATGTTAGGGATGCCTCATAATCTTGCGCGAAATTGTCTTTATAATGATGGATGGTTAATGAAATTTTATGTTTATGATTCAAAAAAAAAAAACTCGCGACTTCAATTCTGGAGTAAGTAATTTTTTTTCCAATTTTTGGCTTCTTTTACATTGTAAGGCTCTGTTTGGAACTTAGGGATGAAGAGGGAAAATAAGACAAAATAATGAAGAGAAAAATTAGGCCTTGTTCTCCAATAGATTTTAGGTACATAAAATCTCACATTTTATGACACTTCAATCTCAACACATAAAATGTAAAAGTGATTTTATGAGATTATCATAAAATCCTCCTAAAATCTATATAAAAAACCACTACATTTTATCAGTTGGGAAAACAACTTCATTTTATCACCCCTCTATAAAATGTTCATTTTATGAGATTTTCATAAAATCTACCTAAAATCTATTGGAGAACAAGGCCTAGAGAGAAAGTTCAGAAGAAATTGGAGAGACATTGAATTTGTTTCTTAAATTTTTTCTTCTCTTTCTTTAGGAACCAAACAGTGAAAGGAAATTCTTTTAAAATTATCTTTCTTTCCATTTCTTTTCCTAAATTTCAATCACACCCTAAAAATACTTTCTTCCATCCCAGCATATTTTTCCATTGCGAGTCTTGTGAGTAGTTGTTTGTGTGGTTATAGCATCATACGTTGAATCTTTTGCAAGTGAGGCTAAGTTCTACGATATTTTCAAAAGATATTATTCTCAGTATTTTCGATATTCTCCCACAAGTCACTGTCTTCACATACAGCTACTGTTTTGACAACTTATAATCTAAAAATACTAAAATACCATAGTAGGATTTTCTGGTAACGAATACCGAAAATTAAAGTTCAACAAAAAAAGGGGCCTTGGGGTTGCCAATGTAAGAAAATCTTACCACAATAATGCAACAAAATATATACACATAGAGGGGTTATAGCCAAAAAACAGTGAGTGTTTGGGAGCCAAGGATGGAGCCAGAGAAGACAAGTGGTGGCAGCTACTACTACAAGATTTTCAAAAAATGCAATTATTATATAGAAAATAAAAATTTATTTCTGAATTATATAGATTTGCCAGCACTAAATTTTCTAAGTTATTCCCATTTGTTAAGATCTAGTCGTCACTTTATGTGCCAAAAATGGTTTACACCTACTGGGGAGCATATGTAGCAGCCTCAACAAATTCAAGTCAAATTTAGCTCAAAATGCCACCTTTCTTATTTGGTCTAGTCACATTTTTACTCCTCCATTAGACTCTTTATTTTAACTGTATTTTAGCCAAAAGGCCGAGAAAGGTACAAGCTGTTGGAAAAATACTACATAGTTTATGTAACCATATTTATTAGTGAATTGGAAATTGTCTCCAATACAACCATTAAATTGGTTGTAATTTATTTGTCCTATGTTGAATAAATTTTAAGTGATTGGGTCATAAGATTCTTAGGCTTAATTTTGGTGGAAATAAATTAGTTAGTTAATTGTATCCTTTGATATTACTATTAACTAATTGATTTTTTCCTTAAAAGAAGCCTATTTGGATTTTGAATTCTTTACCTATTAAATACATATGTAAAAGGATTGCATTAGCATCCCTTGGTTGCCAGCACTTCGAAACAATTGCCTCTTTTGTTTTGTAGCAACAATTCGACGAATGGTTTCTTTGGCTGGCACCACTCTTTGCCTACTTAAGCAATTACGTCTCCACATGCAATCCGAACACTCCGAGATAGACTTCGAAATTCTGCCCTCTTTTGCATTACTCCTTATATTGTTCTGCAATTTTCCCTTTCGAGAGAGAGTTCAATACTCAATTTTGGATCGACAGACTTGTAGCGTTGCTTCTACAAGGCGAGATCGTTGTATCTTGGGAGATGGGTGCTGTTAATTTTGTAGCACTGTAATGAGGGCTAAATTTGTCTCAAGGACATCGTGTTAAACACGAGTCTCGATCAATTTCTTCTTAACAATTGGTTCGAGTTTCAATTTTTTTCTTCTGTTTTCAAAAACGTTTTTAACGAGGATTCTGCAGCCTGTGAGTTTATTTTAATTTTTCGTTTGACTATTACGGGCGTAGTTCTATACAGATTGTCTAACAATTTTAAGATGAATTTTTATTTGGTTAATCTGGTTTACTACTGATTTCATATGGAATCATCTGATTAATTAGGGAGAAATATGGTACAATCCAAATCAAAACCGCATAGAAACTATTTTCCAAGGTTATCGAGTAATTAAAGGAATCTAGTAAATAAGCAAATGCGCAGGATTTTCAATCATGCAAATAAAAGGAAGACACTCAAATTGAGGTACATAAGATGATCATAACATTTTGCAAATGCATTTCACTAGTGTACAGCTTTACACTAGTAAAGGGACTAAAAACCAACACTTCAACCAATCACCAGAACTATGGTTTCGAAAGAGTACTCACCCCCCAATTCAGGTATGATGCACCAATTCATCGTCTCCAACTCCATTACCGATCAAAACCAACACTTCAACCAATCACCAGACAGCCCAAAGGCTCTCCCTATCTCTCAATTCAGATATGCTTGTTCCTCCAGTGATTCTAATTCAGACAAAGACCCTTAGAATCCAAATCTCATTAGTCCAATCTATTTCATTTCTGAAGTAAGGGATGCTTGTAATCCGAGAGTGGAGCAAATTTCCCATGATTTTTCTTTTATGGGTAACAATAGTCCTTTTGCTCCATCCTGAGCCTCATTGAATAAGTCTTGTTCTGCTGCCTCTTACGGAACAGGATTTTTTGTCGGCAATTCCAAATATCTTGAAATTATGCGGAAGTGTTTAATTTACTCCTACAGAGGGGGTGAATAGGAGTTTTGATAAAAAAAAATACAAGTTTTTAAGTTGAATAACCGATTAAAAATTATTAAATAAAAAACTGGTTAATTGTCTTGATTAATTCAATTTAACCAAACCACAAGTAGTGCAATGAAAAAAGAAAAAAAAAAGAAAGACAAGATACGCACGATTTATGTGGAAAAACTTAGGGTCCTAAATAACCCTAAGCCAAAATCACGGCCTAAACCTACTACTTTATTCTATTAATAAAAAAGAAGACAGATTGTGAAATAGTAAAACCTTACCCCAAGCCTTTACCTATTCTCCCCAATCTCCAATGCTCCCAGAGCTTCTTCAAGATTCAATAGATGAACCACAGATTTCAAGCCCGATCTCCGGATACAACCGGCTCCGAATCAATCTCCAAAAGATTCGGCCACAGTAGTATACGGCACAACGAAATACAAAATGACATGATATGAAATGTGCTGCTTGAAAGATCTAATGCACAATAAAAATTAAAAGATAGTCTCTCGTTTCTTCACGTCAAAAAAGAATGTGCATAATGAAAAGAGTTTCTCTCGTTGCTCTCGGAAAAGACAAAAAAAAAATGCACATTAAAAAAATCTTTCAAGAACACCAAATAGGCACCAGCAACCAATTCCTTTTCAAGCCTATTGCCGAAAATCTCTCTTTTCCATAAACAACAAGTATCTTCTTTATTTCTTTCCCCCCAAAACAATCTTTTCATGATGCATATATGGACAAGAAAATTTTCGGAGATTTCAAAGAAAATTATTTGTTTGATATCAATACATATATGGAACACAAAATTTTCGGTGATTTAAAAAAGAATCATTTTCGTCATATCAATATATTTATGAATATGGAAAGTGAAATTTTGGTGAGCTAAACGAAAATAGTTTGATTGATTTCAATATATATAGATATGGATATGGAAAGCGAATTTTTCAGAGAGTTTTATAGGAAAGGCAAACGTGCATAAATATAATCTTTTATTTAAAAAATATATGCATGATATGTAGTGCAATGCATTTACCTTTCACACAAGTAGATTAATTTCGCAGCGGTCAATTTGGTGCAGAAAATGGGAAGAGCATCGAGCGAGCAACTACCCTTTAAAAAATCTACCCATACACGAATGATGGTTTTGGACAACCCCGGAAAGTGCCAAAAATATCTAACATATCTAAAACCAGCACAGGTTCTTCTTGAAGAAATAGCTAACGTGGGTGGAAAAGCAGTAGGGTTAAGGAATGAGAAATATATCAGAAAATTGTCGCGAAATAGCAGGAGAGGTTCTGTTGGCCTTTGTTCTGAGCTAAAAGCCGAGTTGTGCAGTGATGGGTTATCGGGCGACAAACATGAACTTCAAGCTAAAATTGTGAAGCTTATTTCCTTGCTTGAGGAGGTGGGTTAAGCAAAATTAATCAAATTTGGTTGCTGTTTTCAGAACACCTCTTATCTGTTGTTTTTGAAAAGAAAAACCATCGGCAATTTTCTTATCCGTTCATTATTAGGTGGAAATGGTTTTTGAGAATTGAAATATCTCATCTTAGTATGTTCTATAAATTTGAGTTACTTTTGAAAAGAAATTTAGAAATCAAGTTTCAAAAAAAGTCATTCTATCATTTTTGTTGTCGAATTGATTCCCAATTGAATTTTCATAATTGATATGCTGTTTTCTTTTGGTGCAATTTTAGGTGGAGAGGAGATATGAGCAATACTATCACCAATTGGAAGACGTAGTTTCATCTTTTGAGATGATAGCGGGTGCTGGAGCCGGAAAATCTTACACTGCTCTAGCCCTTCAAGCTATGTCCAGGCATTTCTGCAGTTTAAGAGATGCAATAGCATCTCAAATCATTGCTGCGAAGGGAGAACTTTGCCTTGATTCTCCGAAAATCAATACAGGTTTTTCGCAACTTAGCTTGTTTGATAAAGAAGTTAGACAGAACCGTTTGTCGCTTCAACAGCTAGGAATGGTGCAAGGCCAAAGGCAGGCCTGGAGACCAATTAGGGGATTACCTAAGACCTCTGTGACTATACTTCGATCTTGGCTTTTCGAACACTTTCTCCATCCGTTAGTGCTTCAAAACAGTTTACAGGGATGCATATCTTACAATCGCATATAAAGATCCAGACATCCCATAAATCACTGCATACTCACATTTATCACGGGCTCTACAACACACCAATTTTATGGAGATGTCTATAGCACCACTGTACAATTTCAATCAATAGTGTAAACAGCATATTAGAAGGTGCTAAAAAAGCACCCGCACTTTATTTCTTACGTTTAAACCGAATAGATAGATCGTAGCTGTTGAGTTATTCGAGTATAAACTGGTTACCAAGTTAACATGTCAAAAACCTACCGAACTGCCATAAACAATTGGTAGTGCCCATTTGCAGAAGTCGATTAGCAATCATTTTTCCTTTGGACTTAGAATTAAACCAATCATAGTGATATTGTGTATCTGGTCTTTTTAACTGCATAACCGTTCAGTGCATTATACAGCCACATGTTGCTTTGTTTGATTTATTTGACAATTCTACATATATGCAAAATGGATATATGTTTTTGGATCATCAGGGTGCATTATATACACCCACATAGTAGCTTAAAGGGTACCATTTGAGGTGCATATGGAAAAAATTTGAAGGTATAGAATTCTTCTGTTAGTATTTGCAAAGGGGAGTACATAATAGCTTAGGCACTTAAACCTCTACCATGAGCTGCAGAACATTTTTTGCAGGGCATATAGAATTCTCTGCTCATTAAATTTTTATGCTCATTGATGGATTTTTGAACAGGTATCCAAATGACTCTGAGAAGCTGATGTTGGCATCACAGACAGGCCTATCAAAGAACCAAGTAAAGTTGCTCTTCCTCCCAAATTTCTCTACTTTCTACCATCTTATTATCTTGGTGCATGACTATGATCTCTTGGTTTTTTAGGTCTCAAATTGGTTCATGAATGCCCGAGTGCGGCTGTGGAAGCCTATGATTGAAGATATGTACAAGGAGGAGTTTGCAGACAACGACTCAGCTGACTCAGACCCAATGTTAGCAAGCAGTTCTCTCCATGGTGATGCAGAAGAGTAAAATTTCAGGGTAAGGACTAGATGGTGATGTTGGGAGTGTGCAGATAACCAAGCGGTAGCGCTACCAAGGTTTTGGGGTAGCGCTAACCCAGGACCTAATTTGCGAACAGAATGTTTTGTAGCGCTACAGGTGTTTCCCTGTAGCGCTACCGCGAGCCTTAAAAATGTTTTTTAGGGTTTTGGCCGACGGTGTGTGCGGCAGATTTTGTGTAACAGTTTTCAGAGCGTGAAAACTAGAGAGAGGCGAGAGAAAACCAATCTCAGAGAAATTGTGAGAAGACTTGTACTCGTTGATTCGATTTCATAGTGGACTGGTGTGGCTCCCGTGGTTTTTCCTCACGTTGAGGTTTTCCACGTATATCTTGTGTCTTGCTTTTCTTTCCGGTTTTTCATTACGCACATATTTGCTTGCTTTTTCTGTGATTCATTGTTCCCAAGATCCGTAGGGGCGTTTGCGTTGTAGGATTGAACAGGTGTTCGCGATAAAATCCATAACAACTGGTATCAGAGCCGCGGTTGCGGTTGGTTTTGTTCGACAGGTTAGGGTTTAATCTCGTTCGGGCAGGCTAGGGTTTCAGTGGGAGCTATGGGTTCTGAAGAAGGCAAACAGAGGATCAGCAAGTTTGATGGGTCAAACTTCGCGTACTGGAAAACGCAGATAGAGGACTACCTGTATCAGAAGGATCTTTACCGGCCGTTGCTGGGTAAAGAAAAGGGGAAGAAGACAGGAGAGTGCAACGAGGATTGGGACGTTCTGGATAGGAAGGCGTTAGGGGTTATTCGCCTGTCTCTTTCCAAGTCAGTCACACACAACATTCTGAAGGAGAAAACGACGGAGGAGCTTATGGAAGCGCTGAAGAAGATGTACGAGCAACCGTCTGCTGCGAATAAGGTACATCTTATGAAAAAACTTTTCAACCTATCTATGGCAGAAGGGGTTTCCTTTATGTCACATCTCAGTGAGTTCAATATGATAGTTGATCAACTTACGTCTGTCGATATCGAGTTTGATGATGAGGTTCAAGCCTTGTTAATTCTGTCTCAGTTGCCAGAGAGTTGGCAGGGTACTGTTACTGCAGTCAGTAATTCAGCAGGGAAAGAGAAGTTGAAACTGAGTGAGGTTGTTAGTTTGATTCTGACTGAGGAAGTCAGAAGGGGTTCGATTGATGGTTCAGGTAGTTCAGGTTCAGCTCTAAGTGTTGAGCAGAGGGGCAGAGGCCAGACCAGGGGTGGTCAGAATCAGAACAGGAACAGGTCGAAATCCAAGGGTAAAGGAAATAAGGCCAAATCTCAGGTTCGGCCTATTAAAGGTGAATGTTGGAATTGTGGTCAGACAGGCCATATGTCAACGACTTGCAAAGCACCGAAGAAGAATAACAATGGGCAAGAGGCTCATGTTGTGCACGATGCACTTATTCTTGCCATGAACAGCGACGCCGAATCGTGGGTGATTGATTCGGGTGCCTCTTTCCACGCCACTGCTAACAGGGAGGTTCTGCAGAACTATGTAGCAGGGGAATTTGGGAAAGTATACTTGGGGGACGACGAGCCTTGCAGTATAGTGGGAAGAGGGGATGTTCAGATTGCGACGCAAGGGTACAGATGGTGTCTGAAAGATGTCAGGCATGTTCCGAATTTGAAGAGGAATCTTGTTTCGGTTGGACAGCTTGCAGCAGCAGGTTATACTTCGACATTCACAGGGGACACGTGGAAAGTCTCCAATGGTACCATGGTGGCGGCTAAAGGCAAGAAAGTTGGTACACTTTACTTGACTTCACATGGTAGCGATATTCTTGCAGTTGCATACAGCAAGGAGAGTTCAAATCTGTGGCACTATAGACTGGGGCATATGAGTGAGAAGGGAATAAAGGTCATGCAATCGAATGGGAAGCTACCGGGTTTAGAGTCAGTGGATATTGACATGTGTAAGGATTGCATCTTCGGGAAACAGAAACGGGTTAGCTTTCGGAAAGGCGGCAGACCTCCCAGGGCTCAGAAGTTAGAGCTTGTCCATACAGATGTGTGGGGTCCAGCTACAGTGTCTTCTATTGGCGGTTCTTATTACTATGTTACCTTTGTCGACGATCACTCGAGGAAGGTATGGGTATACTTCATGAAGCACAAGTCAGAGGTCTTTGAAGTCTTCAAGAAGTGGAAGGCCAGGGTTGAGAATGAAACAGATTTGAAGGTGAAAAGGTTGAGGTCCGACAATGGCGGAGAGTATGAGTTGGGGGAGTTCAAGAAAGCCTGCGCTCTATTCGGGATTCGTTTAGAGAGGACACCTCCAGGGACTCCGCAGCATAATGGCATTGCAGAGAGGATGAACAGGACTTTGACTGAGCGTACTAGGAGCATGCGGATACACGTAGGGTTGCCCAAGATGTTTTGGGCAGATGCAGTTGACACAGCAGCATATTTGATCAATCTTGGGCCATCAGTTCCGTTGAATTTTGGCATACCAGAGGAGGTTTGGAGTGGTAAAAAGGTAAACCTCTCACACTTACGTGTTTTCGGTTGTGTTTCCTATGTGCATATTAGCGACAAGGACAGGGATAAACTTGATGCTAAGTCACAGAAGTGCACCTTTATTGGGTACGGCGGAGATGATTTTGGTTATCGTTTTTGGGATGACAAGAACCGGAAGATAATCAGAAGCAGAGACGTTGTGTTTGATGAGAAGGTGATGTACAAAGACAAGGACAGCAAACAGAGCAGTGAGAGTACCATTCCGGATGGAGATACGTCCGAGTACTTTGAGTTGGAGGATCTTCCAGATGACAGTGGGGTTGAACAGAGGTCTGGTCAGGCAGAGGAGAGAGCTGATGAGACAGTTTCAGAGGGGACAGTTTGAGATGAGGTAGCTCCAGAGACAGGGACTAGTTCAGCGGTCAGAGAGTTGAGGAGGTCAGCCAGAGTACCCAAGCCGAATCCGAAATACATTTCTTCGCTAGATTACTTGCTTTTGACGGACAGTGGAGAACCAGAGTGCTATGATGAGGCTATGCAGGTTTCTGAGTCAGCTAAGTGGAAGACTGCGATGCAGGAAGAGATGGATTCTCTTCGTTCCAACGATACTTGGCAGTTAGCTCAGCTTCCCGCAGGAAAGAAAGCCTTGCAAAACAAATGGGTTTTTCGACTTAAGCAGGAGAGTGATGGCAAGAAAAGGTACAAGGCAAGATTGGTTGTAAAAGGCTTCCAACAGAAGGAGGAGATCGATTATACAGAGATATTTTCGCCGGTTGTGAAGATGGCCACTATCAGAGTGGTGTTGAGTTTGGTTGCTGCTGAAAATCTCTACCTTGAGCAATTAGATGTGAAAACTGCTTTTCTTCACGGGGACTTAGATGAAGAAATCTACATGAAGCAGCCTGTTGGCTTCATTGAGAAAAACAAGGAAGAGATGGTGTGCAGGCTCAAGAAGAGTCTGTATGGTTTAAAACAGGCTCCCAGACAGTGGTACAGAAAGTTTGATGGTTTCATGCAGCGCAGTGGCTACACAAGGTGCAATGGGGATCACTGTTGTTACTTCAAGAGGTTTGAGTCTAGCTACATCATTTTATTGCTCTACGTAGATGATATGCTTGTAGCAGGTTCCTGTGTTAGGGAGATCAACGGGTTGAAGCAACAGTTGGCAACGGAGTTTGCTATGAAAGATCTGGGTGCAGCTAAGCAGATACTTGGGATGAGGATCAGCAGAGATAAGGCTCAGGGGACCTTGCGGTTGAGTCAGGCTGAGTATATTGAACGAGTTCTGGAAAGGTTCAATATGCAGAGTGCTAAGGCAGTTGGCACACCCTTGGGAAGTCATTTCAAACTTTCTCAGGGGCAATCACCCAAGACAGATGCAGAGAGAGAGTACATGGCCAAGGTTCCGTATACCTCGGCCGTGGGTAGCCTGATGTATGCGATGGTGAACACGAGACCAGACATTGCCCATGCAGTGGGAGTTGTGAGGAGGTTTGCTAGCAATCCAAGGAAACAGCATTGGGAAGTAGTAAAGTGGATCATGCGATATTTGAGAGGTACCACTGATTTGCCACTTTGTTTTGGGAAAGGGAAATTGACAGTGCAGGGATATGTGGATGCGGACTTTGCCGGTGATCAGGATACGCGGCGAAGCACCACGGGTTATATCTATACTATGGGTTCAACAGCGGTGAGCTGGGTCTCACGTCTGCAAAAGTTAGTGACACTATCCACGACAGAAGCTGAGTATGTGGCCGTGACTGAGGCTGCAAAGGAGATGATTTGGTTGAAGGGCTTCTTGGAGGAGTTGGGTTTGAAGCAGGAGAACTGCGTTCTTTTCAGTGACAGCCAAAGTGCTATACACCTTGCAAAAAATCCAGTGTTCCATGCCAGGACGAAGCATATTGATTTAAGGTACCATTTTATCCGTTCGCTTTTGGAGGATGGGGATTTGTTGCTAGAGAAGATTTTGGGGGATCGAAATCCGGCAGATATGTTGACCAAGTCTGTTACTGTTCAGAAACTGAAGTTGTGTTCAACTTCAGTTGGCCTTCATGCTTGAAGAGATGATGGGCCTGGAGTCACACCAAGAGGGGTCAGACGACTACGTCCACGGTTTGATTGAGATCATTTGGGTTGCAGTTGGTTGTTTGCGGATGCTTCAGGTTATCTTCAAGTGGGAGATTGTTGGGAGTGTGCAGATAACCAAGCGGTAGCGCTACCAAGGTTTTGGGGTAGCGCTACCCAGGACCTAATTTGCGAACAGAATGTTTTGTAGCGCTACAGGTGTTTCCCTGTAGCGCTACCGCGAGCCTTAAAAATGTTTTTTAGGGTTTTGGCCGACGGTGTGTGCGGCAGATTTTGTGTAACAGTTTTCAGAGCGTGAAAAATAGAGAGAGGCGAGAGAAAACCAATCTCAGAGAGATTGTGAGAAGACTTGTACTCGTTGATTCGATTTCATAGTGGACTGGTGTGGCTCCCGTGGTTTTTCCTCACGTTGAGGTTTTCCACGTATATCTTGTGTCTTGCTTTTCTTTCCGGTTTTTCATTACGCACATATTTGCTTGCTTTTTCTGTGATTCATTGTTCCCAAGATCCGTAGGGGCGTTTGCGTTGTAGGATTGAACAGGTGTTCGCGATAAAATCCATAACAGGTGATTAGTGCTGCTTGTTTCTTAGTCTATATACACATCAACAGGAAGCTGTTTAAGCAAATTTATCTATATATCAAACATCTGTGCTGAAAGGGATGCAGTAATTAGTCTAAATCTTTTAAGGGGTTTGAGTAAGGTTCTTCAAACTTCTTGAACTTTTCTCTTGCATGGGTATTTTTGTCTTTTACTTCATACGTGTCGTTTTTGCATCGAACCAATGATAAATTTTTTCGTGGCATTAACACCCACAGGAAAATTGTAAACGAAATGTAAGGTTGTTCCGTCTTCCGTCCATCGTTGTGAAGATGAGTTTGTTTTGATCGTTTCTTTCTTTATGAGAGCTAATTGCAAAACGAACGACTCGTTAGTGCCAGTATGCCGAAAGTTGGTTGGATGACACTTCGATGCCTAAGTCTCTCTCTGGGAAAGTTGCTTGCGACCTTGGATTGTGTCGTAGATGGTGTCGCCCCAAGCGTAGGGCTAGGTATCGCATAGCATGATAACCGGTAAGATCGGGTCGAATCCACAGGGACCGAACGCACCCGGCGTGAGAGTTGACTTGCGATTGAAGTTTTTAGCCTTAAAGTGGCAAACTTGGCTTTTGTGATTTGTTGGTGGATTCACTTAACTTCGTGAATGACACGGAATACGAAAAGACTAAATTAACAAAGGTAAAGCCTAGGGGTTCATAATGATCACAACCAAAGCTAACCAAATCCTCACGCTCGGTAACCGACTCGAGCCACCGTTAGGTGCACCCGAGCAAATGGTTTAGAAACTAAACCATCGCCTAGAAAAATGCGTTCCACAAAGAATAGGATTCTTGTGCCATTTAGACAAACATTTGAGTCGCCCTATCCCTAAGCATCGCACGTACCAAGTGGTCAACCCCGGGCGACGTGCGATCAAAGGGGTTTACAGACCCTAATTTTGATTCGTAAAAGTGAATCCCAATTCATTGCTCGACAAAAGTTGAAAGCCTTTTTTAAATTGTGCGAGGAACTGGATTAACCTTGGTCATGGGGAGTCAATCACCCCATGACCCTACCTAATTGACTACTCACTCATTAGGCAAAGACTAATTAATTTAATTAAGGAAGTTATAAACATGACCAATAACTTTGAAAAGTGATTTTTAACGATGATAACAAACTTGCCAACAACTTTAAACCTTAGAGAAATAACAAACAACCAATAAAAACTAGAGTTTAAGAAGGATTTAGCTAGGAAATGAAGAACAAGATTTAACCGATAAAAACACAAATAAACTAGATTTATATAGAGAGAATGATTGTAGCTACAACAATAAGCCTTGACAAATTAACTAGAAATGAAAACTTACTTGAGAAATCTAGAGAGATAAAGCTTCAAAATCCTCCAATGGAGGAGCTAAACTAAAACTAAAAATGAAAGAGTAAGTGTGGGAGAAGGAGAGAGGAGAGAGCCCAATATAGTCTTCCCTTTCTCTCTCTACATAATATCTAATAAAGCACACACATTAAACAAAAGTTTCCATAAAAGGAAAGTGCAAAAAGAGCTCAAAAAATGATGGCCGGAGGTATTTGGATCGATCCACACCACATCTGGATCGATCCAGATTCGTCTGTTCGGGCAGATTTTTTAGCCAACTTCGCGGGCACGCCCCGGCTTCGTCCAAACTCGGAATGAGGCGATTCTTGAACCGTTGGAAAGCTCTATGAGTCTACTTTCAAACCCAATTGACCTCATCTTCATAGCATTTGTATCTTGAGAGAAATGAGCATTTTTCTATCAGTTGGTCAGGTTTTCTCAAGGCTCATCACTCTAGATTTCTTATTCCTTTGTTCCGGGCCTTCCTTGAACCTTCCAAAGCTCCTTGAATCGACTTCTAAGCTTCGGAGATTGTCCTCCACGGCATTGCGGGACCTTAGGTACTTCCGGATACAACCGGGGATTATTTGGAGCTTTGGACATGCCTTTTAGCTCTGATTTTCTGAAACTCATCAAAAACACAACTCGCGCAAAATCAATCATATAAAGGCAAAAAATGCACGTGTGTGTGATCACAACGAGCGAGATAAGCCCGGATATATACAACATGTGGGGCTTATCAAAAGTACTTAAGAGTACTCAACTTTTAAGGGTTCCAACTGGTAGCTTATACAAGCACCATGTGCCTAGCTCGCCCTCGTGCCCTTGTTAACGTGATGCCACGCATAACCTTTTGGAGTGCCATGAGTCCATGACAGCTTTTGCCACATGGCCAAGCAGTGACACCTTGGCATCCATGTGGCATTGACTGGACCAAAACGCATGGTGGGTTGGGCTAGGTACAATACCATTAGGCCCAATTGCCACCCGCTCGCAATTCCACACTCGGCTCACATCGCCTAGCACAGCCTTGCACATGGCCCGTTGATGGTCATTCGGCCCATGAGTCACGATGAAACAGACCTCTTCACCAGCTCGCCCTGCCGGCCCATGTCCCGTCATCCGCCCCCCCCCCATGCAAAATATTGGTGCTAGATCAATTAACCAAAAAAACCCTTCCAAGAAAAGCTGCAGAGCTAAGCAATAGTTTCCATTGAGGAATGAAAGATCATTTTCTCTAAGGCTTCTATCAGATGAACATTAGATCTCTTGGCTTTTCATCTGCTGGGCCAAAAAAGGTAGCTGTTCTTGGTTTTCAAGTGCAGAGGGAGAAATAAGGGCAAGTTCTTAATGCATACATAATACAACGACCTTAACCCATCAGTCTGTCCATTGGGCTTTCCATTTAAGCATTCGGCTCAAAGTTATGTAAGAAAGTTGTAGGCTTGTAGCCAGTGACAGGCTCTTGTCCTGTTGTTCCTTTCTGGTATAGCTCTCTTTGATAAGGTTTTACAAGCTGGACGGATTCAGGATTTCATCGCGTTTTGATGCTAACACGTTTGGTTTTGCGATTATACATATTTTTTGATCGCTGGTTTTGCGAGTATTTTACAAATTAAAAATAAAATGTAAGAGAAATAGAGGCAAATCATCAGTATTCTAGGGCAGTTAAATGCATGAATCAAATTGCTCACAGTCAAATTGTGTTCAAATTGTTAAAGGCTCTTTTGCTGCCATTTTTCCGTGATAAATAAGTGAAAACTTCTTTTGTGAAGATCACCCGAGTGCAGCATGTGGTCCGTGGTAGGCTCCATTAAAACTCGTTTACAGTCTACTCAATTTATAAACAAGCAAGCTAGTTTATATTACAGTCTACTCAAGTTATAAACAAGCAAGCTAGTTTATATATCTGCAGAACTCGTCATGTAACTTGCTACTCGGCTGGACTAAACTTGAATAACTTAATACTTGGCTTGACTATTTTACTACCTAATCAGAACACAATTGTAAACGGAGTTGATCTTTTTAACACAAGAGAGTCCTTTTGATTCTGTGTAACTACCGCGTGAAACCGCAATCGAATTGGAGTTATAAACTTATAATCTCAACCTAGACCTTTGGTACGTCTAGGAATTAGGAAACATCTCTTTCTAGGATCCCGAGGTCTTGTAGGGCACATCCAGATCGTCCAGCTTCGCAATCGCCAGTCCAGAGTTAAATAGAACTTTTTCTGGAAAGAGTTAACTCTTCCATTGAAGTGTTTCATTTAAATTTGGGCCGTGCAAAACACTTTTGGACAGTCCAAATGTGTCCTATAGAACCGCCCTACAGGTTCCCGTTTCCCTCTTTCTAAATTCTCATTTTTGCAAACAAAATCACCTAAAAACTTCTTGAAGGCGTCAACAAGAAACTTTGTTTTACTACTTTATTTCCAAAACCATTTCTACGCGTTTTTCTAGTCTTGTAACTAATTACCGGCAAGAGTTTTTCAAAAAACCAAAATATCACTGAAAACGGATATAAATGACTGAGATTGTAAGGACTGATCTCGACAATCCAAATCATAACTATAGAGAAACTGCTATTTTCCAAGGTTATCCGGTAATTAAAGGAATCTAGTAGATAAGTAAATAAACAGGATTCTCAATCATACAAATAATAGGAAAATAATCCAACTAAGGTACTCAATTACATAAGATGATCATAACATTTTGCAAATGCATTTCACTAGTGTACAACTTTACGCTAGTAATGAGACTAAAAAGCCCTCTTTAGTGCTACTGCTTTGGGCCACCAAATTCTTAACTTCTTTTTAGAGTCTTAATACGATTGCTTTTGTTGTCAAAAATACCTGAACCATACGTGGACTT
Source organism: Vaccinium darrowii (assembly GCA_020921065.1). Classification (NCBI taxonomy): domain Eukaryota; kingdom Viridiplantae; phylum Streptophyta; class Magnoliopsida; order Ericales; family Ericaceae; genus Vaccinium; species Vaccinium darrowii. Next base: position 523,718 of record CM037155.1, read on the forward strand.
GATCATATCCTTCAGGAGAGGAAATTGCAAAACGCAAAACAAGGTCACAGGTATACAACCCAATGCACCTGCTGGAATAAGAATCCATCCCTTGTTTTCCCCAAAAACAAGATAGAGTGTGGCACCAAAGGCCGTCATCGTGAATAATATGCAGAGGAACAGGCAAATCAGACCAAAAATCAATCTTTTGGGTAAGGTAACGAGAAAATCTTCTTCTGCATAGCGAGAAGTGAGAATGGACAAGAACAAAAGCACGGAAGCAATGGACGAGAAAAGAGCAAGCGCGTTAAATATGCCGAAGACTATGAAGGCTGTCTGTTGGTTGAAAATTGGGCGGCCGTTGTCGTTGTTTCCACCCGGTACTTGTATGGCAGCAGCAAACACCACGGTAGCAATGAGAGATGCTATGATTGTGCATGAACTCGCGGTATCTTTTATCCACTTCTCTCCTTTTTCCACCAATTCTTTGTGGGCATTGCTAAACACTTGTGCGGGTGTCTTTTTCTCGTTGTTCCTCTCTTCTCTATTTTTTGGAAGTACAAGTCTTTCAACTTCCTGTATAAATCAAGAAACTTAAACTTAGAAATTTGCATCTTTTTCCATGAATGAAAAGTTCTAATTTTAAAACCCAGAATCTGTAATTCGCCTTCGTAGTAGAATATTGTGTCGAGACATCTCGTTTGTGAAAGGTTGATTGTGCCGAACAGGAAAATTAGTGCCTATTCGGATTTTCCTAGAGCAATACTCCACAGCAATCACCAATTAGGCAATTACCATATCTATATCGTTTGTATAACTAACATAAATGTAATGGGCTTCACTGTACGAACTTATCATATTCATGTTCCGGCACCAAGTGAGAATGTCCCAAGAGAACTCAATTAATGTATCTCAAAAGGATGTGGAAATAGAATAGCAAAAAGTATATGGAAATACTAACAATTGCATTTTTCTATTTCTACAACTAAAATATATACTCTTAACTTCTGATCTCACTTTTGCTTGTGCATGAATATGCCCCTAGTAAAAGGGATGGAATGACTATCTTCTTGAGTTGTTTTCGTATAGTTGCCCACACAGGAAACGGGGGTGCTGCTTGATCTCCCCCTGCTTTTCTCCAAAATAGTATCATTTTGCTTATTTTCTTGGTACACCTCCAAAGCTTCCAAGAGCCCTGTTTAGAGAGAGAATTTTGGGGTTCAATTTTGGGGGATTTAGGCCTTTTGGGGTGGTATACTTGTTTTAGGCTCTTCGGGTTTAGGCACTTTGGTTTTAAGATTTAGGCACTTTGGGAAATATACTCTCCAAACAGGGCCCTTAGAAGCTTTGGAGATTTATCAAGAAAATGAGTAAAACGAAGTTGTTTTGGGGAAAAGCAGGGAGAAAAGCAGCACTGCCAGATCCCCCCAACAAAATGTATGGCATGTAAACGTGTAAAGGGATGTGGGAGGGGATGTAAGAATTAATCAGAAAAAGAATAGTAAGTAAAAGTAACTTCATTATCGGCCCCTAATTGTGATTTGTTAACTAATGCCAATGGCCTCTGAATGCATCTCCAATAATTTGTCATTAATTTGTCATCTTTGGTTACTAAATTTGACTAGCTTTGTCATCTTCATGTCATTTGAAAGGAAAGAATACCTTGAACCACTGCAATTTTGTCTGCATTTGTAGAGCTGCACCAGCTCTGCGGTAGAGTTGTTCTGGATGTGCCACATACCCAGCCAAATGAAGAGCATTGTTGTTGAAATTGTCCCCTTTTGATAAAACCATGGCCCTAGACTCTTGATGTTGGTATATGAGATTAAACACCTTTTCCTGGCGGAACACAATAGCTTGCTGGAAAATTGATTGCTTCTCGTTGTTTTCAAGATAAACTGCATAAGGGTACACCCGCAAAATCTCTTCAACGATTTCATGAATTCCCATCGATGTTGCTTGTTCTAATGGTAGCCGAAAATTCCTATCTGCTTGAAAATAATTGTCTGGGTCTATAGCTTGCTCGCAAAGGAATTTGAGAAGGGATTGTGTAGCAATTTTTTCTCTTGGATCTCTTGGATCGGCTTAATGATCAAAATCTGATCTGCAATGTGAAAATTGTTAACTATGATGTAAGCAATAACAACGCATACGAGCCTCTTTCGGCGCCCGCGCCGGCATCTTGTCGGCGATCGGAGACGTCTACCGCGTAGAGCTCGTCGAGTACTACTAGTGTACCAAAAATTAACATGATCGGATATCGTTAAGTGCCTCATCGGAATACAAATAACATGAAAAAAATGGATTCAATGGTTTTCATCCAGTGTTTCAAGTTTTATATGTTCCGATTTTTTTCAAATTATTTGTGTTCGGATGAGGCACTTAACGATATCCGATCGAGTTGATTTTAGTACATTTGTAGTACTCAACGAGCTCTACCCGATGGACGTTTTAGATTGTCAAAACGATGCCGGTAAGGTGCCGAAAAAGGGTTGCACAGCACGCTGCGGAGCACGGGGCTGCGTACCACCTCCCCCGGTTCCTATGGTACGAGCCTTCTTCTAACTGGAAAGGAAAATTTGAAAACACTCTCCGAAGTTTGACCTCAATGGCTCGTTGATGCAGACCAGGTTGCGTCCATATTCTTGGATCGTTTGGACCATAATCAGCCCAAACGTCATTTTTATGTTACGCGACCAATGTTGGCAAAAAGGCCCAGATTGCGCAGTTTGAAGGGAAACGAGCTTCTGCACACTTCTCATTGCCGTTTTGGCGATGACAAGGATGAATTTCTGCCATTCGATGCATCTAGGCCCTCAAAAGGGGCAATTTTTTCGTCGTAGGAAATAATTGATTTGCTTAATTTTAGTAGGAAACTTCGTTTTAGTTGTCTGTTTTGGCAATCTTATAGTTCTTCCTAGTTTTTTATTTTCCAGTCAAATTAGAATTTCCCTTTTTTGGGTAATTTTTGGATTTCTTTTAATTAAGGCTTTATTTGTAATCAAGACCTCAATCATTTAGTTTCCTTATTAGTCCAGGGTTTCTATGATCCTATATAAGCTATTTTAAGCCTTAGGGCAATTCGGTTATTATTGAATTAAAGAAAAACTGAGTTTTACTCAAAATTGGTTGTTCAAGGAGAGAATATATCCGGCTCAATCGTTGTTTGTGATTGTCTTTGTTTCATGTCAATCTAATTCATACGTTTCGCTGCATCACTCATTTGATAGCCGGATATATTTGAGGTGGAATAAAGTACAGTGGTATAGAATTTCTATTTTACCCCTAATATAATCTAATTGCTCTCTCTTGTGTGTATCACCACCATCTTCAACCATAGGATCATGGGATTCTCTGAAGAAAAAATTAACACCGATCAACCACTCGGAGACAGAATCAATCAAAACCAGTACCGATAATTCATCCACTAGGGTGGCGATGGTCTCCTGGTGTTGTCTTCCTTGTTATTTTGTGTGTGTGTGTGTGGTGGGGGGGAAGGGAAAGTCATTTACAACAATTATTTTAATGTTCAGAGACATTCATTTTAAAGAGCACGTCGAAAATAATAAGAATATCAAAACCTAGATTCATTGGATGTTGATATTGTATGATGAAAAAGGAAAAAAACAAACTCATACATAAGATAAATTTATTCTGATATATTCCTTGCGAGCTTGAGTTGAAAAGAATCTCAAGATTTGGAACGTTTAATTTTGTGTTGATTGGAACTTGGGTTTGGAGTTCCTTTTGTTTGATCTAAAAGAGAATTAACCACGCTTGTTTGGGTGGTGGTTGACAGTGGAGAGACCAAGTGAGGTGGTGGGTGTTTGGCCTTTATTTTTGACGTAATGTTTAGTCGGGATGGGGCTTTACAAGATACCAAATGAAAACTAGGATCTAAATCACAACCTATAGAGAATCTTTTATATTAAATGATTTAATAATGCTTCTGAAAATTGGGATGTGTTACAATAATAATCTAACTTAACACAATAAAATCATATCGTTTGGCCAAAAAAAAAAAAAAAGTGTACCTGTATTTAAAAACTTAGGAGTAAAAAATTAAAGAAATTATAATCAGATTCACTAAAAACGAAAAATATTTAAAATTTCAAAAATTCAAGTCAAAGTTGGCTAATTATTTCTTTATTAGTGACTTTTTTTTTTATAAATATCTTCATTGATTTATGCTTTTCTAGTGTATCTAGTGAGGGGATAAAAAGTAACAAAGTGATACATCTTCAAAAAGTCGATCAGAAACAAAGAAAATACTATCTCAAGAAAATAAGATACTTGTACGGAGAAGAAAACGTTTGTTTCGAACTTGATGGTGGGAAGTTTAATTCGTGAAGATGTATACACATGTTTTTGCATACGGACATAGGATATAAAATCTATATGTACATCCATACAAGTACATATATATACAGTATTTGATTAGTGGAGCTGTGGAGGCACTGGTTGTATTGGACACCAAAGGTTGCCGATTATTTACGTCAAGGAATTTAGTTTACCATGACATGTGATGATCATATGACATTTTTATCCTAAATCGTAACAGAATTTAAACAGGAGGTGTTAGATGCAAAAATCCAAATGCATTAAGGAGGTAACGTGTTTGAGTTTAAACAATGAAGCGGCAACTCGGAAAGAGTGATAATTGAAGGGGCTTAACGTAATTTACCCTTGAATATATGCAAGAAAATAAGTAAATAACAACCAACCAACCAAGCATGTCATCCCTCCCGGGTAAAGGAAAGCCTTACTCATTAGAATGCAATTCATCCAAAATCCTTACCGAATAATGTTTCAATGACTTTCGAAAAGAGAGCATGCAATTTCTTCCTCACTGCATAAGCCCAGCGGCCCCAGCCTCCTATCAAGAGAGAGAGATTGTCATGGCATCAAGTGATTTCTTTTAAAGGCCAACAAAGCGTAATATTATCATTCTACAACAAAATCATAAAAAATGTACAACCAAAAAGAGGATAAGCAGTCCGCAAAATTGTAGAAGGTATGACACACCTGAATCTAATGTACTAGCTAGCTTATTTGACAACCATGAACCATGGAAAGCAAGGGGATTGGAATATAAAGAACTTGAGAAGTATACGACTAGAGATGCTCTTTTAAGAATGCTTTTTCATTTTTATCTGTTCCTTGATTTCTAATAAGTTTCCTCAAACTTTATAGGATCGCAAAAGCTACGACATAAAATCTATTTTCGGTTTTCTTTTTTCTTATTTGTAATAGTACGATCTTCCTTGATCTAGTCTTCCAAATTTTTTTGTTATCATGTTTTTGTCGTGTTGGTTAATGGTAGTTTCAAGAAGGGACGGAGCTATGTGGCACGGGCCACCCCCAGTATGGAAATCAATTAGGTACTTAATGCTGTCTGAATAACTTGATTTTTAAGAAAAATGATGAAGAAACAGAGATTTAAAGGATAAAGGACCATAAAAGATCAAGCCTTTATTATTTTTTGAACTCAAAACAAAGCTTAGGACAAAGTTTGAGTTTTAACTTAATACTTTTTATTATATTGTTACTAACAATCAAATAACGCCACCTCTAGTTTCAAATCTTGGCTCCGCCACTTGTTTCAAGAATAACAAAAGTAAAGTTCAAAGGAATGGAAAGAGATAACAAGTTCAAGATTTCACCATTAACCGCCCCAGAATTGTTGCTAGCAGGAGGAGCCTCAATATCCCTTCTCCTACGGTTGTCTGCAATGTTTTTCAACTCCGTAAATTCATTTTTCTTTATCTTCATTCCTTCATGGCAAACCGAAAATTGTTGGGTGAATCATGCTAGTGTAACTTAGATTTTGGTGCATAATTAATTTGACCTTAGCAACCTAATAATTCTCCTAAATCGGGCGGCGAATTCAGCTGTAATTTAAATATTAGATATTGTTGGTTAATCCTTGATTTCAACAGGGATTAAACTTTAAGTCATAAATAAGCTGTCATATATAATACTTAACATTTTACATTTCAAGAAAATTTTTCCGATGCGCAGAAGCGCATTGAACTTAATTACAACCATGGTGGCAAGTTCAGCTGCAAGATGCTGCGCAAAAATGGTAAATGTTTAAAGACGAATTACTCTATGCGCTAGCTATAAGAAGGGATTTAAACTAACACGAATTCTTTAGATTTTGGTCAAGTAGAAGTGGCAATAATTCATAAAACAAATAAGCGTCCAAAGTTAGTCATAGAGAAAATTGTAGACAGAGAGGAGATTAAGGAGACAAACTGGAATAGATAAATTCCTGCAGGAAGTTGAAGTTGTTTCCACTTTTGAATGAAGAAGGAGTTCCAGCCAATGTAGCCAAAGCATGAAATTTGAGATTTGCTTCTTCCGGCAAATATGCCATCCACCAGTGGCGTTTAAGCAGTTTTAGAGCAATGTCTGTACGACTCGGAACAATAAGAGTTAGCTAGGGGAATAGTTATTCAATTTTCTAAACTATTCTCTTCGTTAGTAACTAAACAAGGAAAGGGCTAAAAACATCTCACTAAGCAGCTGTTGTTGAGGTTGGAAAAGTATATATATTAAACGAGCCTAATTAAACCCACTTTTGTCAAAAATAGTAAAAGTAGTTTATTGTTGGTGTTTCAAACTTATATTTCCCATACAAACAAAGACAAATAAATGAGTTAATGTAATCCTTATCATATGTCTATGAAGCACATATTAACAAAATCCTAATAAAATTTACTTACCGTATAGTTGGCTATGTGTGAGCTGATACAAAATTCTGAACCCCCGTTCACTCCAAAACACTCTGTCGGGGTCCGTGACCTCCATCAACCAGACAACCATCTTCCTGTCCCCACGCTCAGCAGCGTAGAACAGAGGTGTCTCTTCCAAATGGGTCACCATATTGGGCAAATCCTTGTTCTTCTCCACTAGCAGTTTTGCCACCTCAATGTTTCCGAATCCGGCCGCCCTGTGTAGGACAGTCCGGCCGCCGTTGTCGCATATGGCGAGGTCATCCGACAACATCTTCTCCACTAATTTCTTCACAAAATCCTTTCCCCCAACCATTTTAACGGCCACCATGAGTGCCGTTTCTAAGTCGACTGTAATGCGGGCCCTCACTGCATCGGGCTCTTCTTGTATGAATTTAACGGCAGTTTCCCAATCACCTTTGATTGCGGCTTTGTACAGTTCCAAATAATGGAACAACCTGTAGTCTTGCTCTGCAAAAGAGATTGTCGTTAATTGATCAAAAATAAGCAAACTGAAGTTTTAATGCTGCTAATCCTTTTCTCAATTACTATTACAGTGGTTCGAATTCGACGAAGGACAAACATTTCAAATGTAAGTGAACTTCAGGACTCCATAATTATTCGTGGTATACTCAAGCTAGGCTAGACATTTGATTATAAAAAAAGAAAGAAATGAAGAAAGAGAGAAGAGGTTTCCAAATGGTATGGAACGAAATAAACTATTGTTATTGATTTAGTTTAAACAGGTTACGAAGTTTAATTAGTTGAATAATTTTCATTAATGTCGCTTTTAAAAACTAAATTCCTTCACTTCTTTAACTTCAACAGATTAAAATGAATTTTTTCCCCCTTAATCGACGCATAGAAGGACTTTACTCCCTATTCGTAACATACGAAAAATAATTGAACTCCACTTTATTATATCTGTCAATCGGTCATTTAAGTTTGTTATTGTGACCGACCCTAAATTTAACACCCGATATTTTTTTTTTAAAAAAAAAAGGCTATTTCCTTTATGAGATCTATTTTGATTTTTATTACCTATAAAAATGGGATATTTCATATTTGTGTTGCCTTGTCTTGTAGTACTCTCTCCGTCTGGATTTGTTGGTCTGTTTTGGGGATTCCAATTTTTTTTCTATTACTTTTTGTGTTTGTTATTTTCACATCATCAAAAGTAATTTCCTCTACTTTATCCTTTGACTTTGAAAATAGACAAACATTTTCGGACTTGAAAAAATATGTTTGTGGACTAACAAATCCGGACGGAGGGAGTATTACTTTTGTACTACTAATATATGATGGGCAGAGTTGTCATGCAGTCATAGTGTCAATTAGAGAACTGTGTGTGTGCACGTGGAATAGCAAGACAAGGAATAGGAGTCAGTGAGTAAGAGATTCAGAGATGGGTTTTAGAGTTGGAGGAAACCGTGAGTCAAGGAGCCACGGGCCAACCGATCAATACTGATATGATATCCCATTCGGACAAGATTTCAGTATGTTCTTAACGACGGTGATGCTTACATGTTTAACGGCGGTGATCTTAATCAAGGTATCGGAAGTATATAATATACGCTCTAAAATTCTGGAGTATTTCCTTTGTGGTCATGCCTTCAATTCAATATTTTTAGCAATGGAATAAATGATAAAACGCTCCAAATTCTCAATTTTTTTACCTAAAAGTAATAAAGTTTTTAGTTCTAACAAAAAATAAACTGTTCTTTAAAATGGTTGAAAACAAATGCTTAACTCCTTTCCAAAAGACAGTCCAATCGGTAAAACAAGGACTTAAAAATGTATTTATAGCAAAAAAATATCAAAACTTTATTTACACAATGAAAGATCATCAATATCAACTGATTTGTGAGAAAAAGTTTGAATTTTTTGACAAAGATGTATTGTTTTGAAATTCTCTTTTTATGGACTAAACTCTCTTTCTTGAAACAAAGGGAGTAGATCTTAATAAATTTACACTTTTCGATCAAAACAACTCCTCCAATGGTTAAATAAAATTATTTTATTGAAAATAAATCAGAGTTGATAGTTCTATTACTATTCAACATCAAAAAATGGTGAATTTTTAGATATAAGCCTCCCTTGACTCATGTCATTAGGTGTTTGGACAGAAAATTATTGATTAAGGGTGTTAGTGAAACACACGTAAAAGGGTTTTATTGTTAAATCCTTCATTACGACACACCTTAGGGGTATTAGTGAGATTTACCCATAAATGCAGTCGTTTTAGATTTAAATTTTTTTTTAACTCGTGTTTTAGATTTAAATTACTTACCTAATAAATATGTTCACGCGCACTATACTACGTATATTTAACTCTCCTACTTCTGCTAATATTTCAAGGTATTCTTGTCTTTTTCTACAACGTCAAAAGAAAAAAAAAATTATATAAATTCAGCCCTACTATTGGTCGAGATACAACTCGATGAAATCTTATTTGTATTTCTTAAGATATTAGATGTATATCTTCTACTGTTATTCTTTACTTCTGTATTCTTAATTTTTCAGTATTATGCCCACTATACTTTTAAAATTAGAACCATACGTACCCAAATTAAGTATTTAACCGTTACCTCAACATAGTCCGCGTAGGGATGAGCCCAGTAAGCCCTCGGGCTAGGGCAACCCCCGGACTTGGGCAACCATGATAAAAACGTTTTTAAGTTATATTTAAGTATGATTAACTTTCCCAAATTATTGCAAAGTGCTTCTGTGGTTTCTTGGTCACCATAAGCTCTTAAGATTAAGCGTAGCAGAGTTCAAATCTCATGCCCATTGTTTTTTTGACTTTGCCTTTTTCAGGCCCCTCTTTCCCTTGAATTTTTCTATTTTTGTGATTTTATGGCTTGTTTTTTTCCCCTCTCAAGCCACATTATTACAAAAATCAAATTACGTAATTACTTTGTTACAAATTTTGCATGCAAGAAACAAAACAGTAATCTGCAAGTGATATGTTCTTACATTTGATTAAAATAAATTTTCCCGATGGTGGAAATTTTTTAAAAAAAAAAATTGGGTGCACTAACATGGTTTATTATTATTTTTTTTCACACGAATCATAATTAAAATTTGAAGCAAACTTTTTATTTATGATATAGTAAAACATGGCGTAATAGTAAAAGAAGATGTCTTGCCCCTTCAATTTCATCTATGCTATAATTCCCCAACCAGATCGTCAGAATGAAACAAACAAAAAAACTTTAAAGATGAAATTGAAGTTTATAAAAATATGAGGACCAAATTGAGATCTTCACGTAACTCTAAAGATGAAAATCAACCATTGAATAATATAGAACCAAATTGAAACCTACCCTTAACTGTAGGTAAAAAACTAGATAAGCCTCATCTTAATTTACTGAGTTCCATTTTTATAAATGTTCTTGCTTTATTTTACCAATGGTAGACATGGACCAATTACTCCATGGATTTAGAACACTGTCACGTGGTATACTAACACTCATATCCAGCACATATTATGTTGGATCACACAAAAATGTGTAGTGGACATGGGTGTTGGGGCACCACGTAGCGGTGCCCCAAAACCATGAAATAATTACTCGTAGACATGACCCCAATAGTGAGCAGACCAAGTAGAGGGATGGAAAAAGAGAGACCTATATATGCAAATGCAGCTGAGAATAAGAAGAAAAAAGATCTTCAAATCTAATGAAGGATAAAAAAATCATTCCCTAGTCTACATTTTGGCTGCATCTATGATATAGTAAAATATGGCGTTTAAAGTAAAAGATGATATCTTACCCCTTCCAGCAATAGCTTCCCAAAGCTCCTTGGCAGATTTACATCTATGATACAGTGAACTCCAGAACTCTTCGAGCCTGTTGAGAATCCATTTCCGTACCAGATCGTCCGATCTTTTCCATGCCACGTATTCCTCGTTTTCCCTCTCCTCGTGAGTGGTGTTTCCGCCCTTTGGGCCATTGACACTCGTGGTCACCGTTATAGGCGGGGCTTGAACGTTGCCATCAATGAAACCGAGCAAGCCTTCTCTGGTAATGACGTCCCGCATTTTTTGTCTCCACTCAACGTACTCTTTGTTCCACTCAACGTAGCTGTTCACAGTAATTGGATGTTGAAGCACGATGGGGACCAATTCCTCCACTTCTAAATCTTCAGGGTATCGGTACGTGTTTCGTTTGCGATTGCTCAATCGAACCTCGTTGTGGAGCGATTCCTCCACCATTACATCCGTAGGGGAGAGGTCTTCGCGATGATGTGCTGAGAGCGATTTGCTTGAAGAAGCCATTGACGTGCGGAATCAAGTAGTTTGAGAAAACCCAAGTTATATTCATATCATGGGACCCGCATTATGATTGTTTCTCACGACAAATCCATCCTTTGATGCTAAGATAGGTATTTTTGTACTTGGCGCAATGTCGTAGAAATTGAAAAAGAGCAACATAGCGCACCAGTTGATTGCCATTTTGATACAATCTCAAATTCAAGCCATTGGATTACCATCATCTCACTTTGCAATGTAAATCAAATAAATTGATTGAAGTGGGAAAAATGGAATTCATTAAATTTTGTTTTTACCATATGATGTTTCATATCGTTCATATTGCAAAATCTCTATTTTTCATCATTTGTATTCCAAATTAAATGGTTCGTATATCAATAAGTATCTGATCAACTTTCATTAGTAAAACAAATTTTCTTTTGGAAACTGGGATAGCTCTTGCCACCCCGCTCCTCAACATAGTTCCGTCCTTAACTTATGGTATAATTAAAATTGGTTTAGACAAGTGTCACTTCCTGGCAGGATCGGTCGAAAGACTCAAAACCCAACAACTCAGAGAGCAAAAATCTCTCTTATGAAAACCCAAAATAGTTTCAAAATATATAACAAGTATTGATTCAAACACAACTTTAATGCACTCATTTGAGCAAAAAAACAGAACCGAAAAGGTGATTCTTACTCTTTCGATCGCCCGGGCCAAAAATCAGAACCGTGGCTTCCAGTTAGGAGAGACGAACTGATTGCGCCCAGACAGACAGAGAGGGAGAGAGAGAGAGAGATAGAGAGAGAGAAGATGAAGAGAACAGAGCAGTAGAAAACCACGAAAAATGAGTAAATTTAAAGATGAGTAGCTTCTTCCACGTGTATCACGAGAACCGAAAAGGTATACTTTTCAATGTTTTCATACCCTGATGTTTTTGACAGCGACAAAAACCTCCCCTCAAATTTCTGAAATTGCACTACTTCCCCTGTCAGTCTTGTCCCCTACCATAAGGTCTGCTAATGGAAAACGCAAAAATACATTTTTTTCCTGCATCATTAACCTCCCCCGAGGTCTCTAAAAATAACAAATACCTCCTCTCAGACATTTACAAGTCGTCTCTTTCATGTTTGCAGTCTCTTTCTCTCACTTTTAAAATATAGAAACTCATCCGTACGTACGTAAATTAAAACCGGTACTATGGTATTTCCATATTTCGTTCACTATTCTTATTACGTTAGGTTCTAATTTCAACACTAAAAGTGGAAGGCTACTGAAATGAATGCAATAAGCAAATTGTTTGGTTTTTTACTAATACTTATAAGTCTGAAATTTAATTTTGTTATCTAAAAAGGTGTATCTATTGCTATAGATATGCTTATATGCGTTTGAGCTTCATAGTAGCAAAACAGACGGTAGTTATTTTTTGACATTGTAAATCGATCCTCTAACATCTATATTTTTTTTTTGGCTTGTTTTACATATGGAAGTGATTTTGGCACTGACACTCCTCAAATTGATCTTGACACTCCCCTTTTAGAGTGCCATAAACAATTTCCTTTTCATAAAACCATTTATACGCTCCTTAATCGGTTTATTATCATGTTGTACTCTAAACAATTCTTGTCGTTATTTGCACAAAAAAATGGAGCTTCAAATTAAAAAAAGGCCTAGCAACTTTAGTTCCATTTTATATGTGTCTACGCCTATGTACGCACATGGCTCAAAAAAATAAAAAAAAATTTTGAAGCTTCATCGTCACGAAAATATTTGAAACCAAGTGTATTTATGATTATTTATTTTAGACCCGCATGCGTATGTGAAAGATATATAATAACTTTGTCTGTGTAAAGTATTCGTGATAAGGGGCATTAATGTCTTTAAAAATGAGTTTGAAAGACCGTTTATGTCTTCCAATGTTTTACAAGGGTAAATTGGGCAAACTTAGATGGTGCTGGTAGCATTTCTGTCCGAATTTGTAACATTGTCTTAATGGAAGGGGGAATTTGCTACCAACAACTTAAGCAGATAGGAGGACAATGTTTCAAAAATCTAGTGGAGGTTTGTCTTATTATTAGAAACCTCAGGGGAGGTAAGTGAAATTTACCCCATTTATCCTCAGCATTTGCCACGTGCACTTTGGGTCAGGCAATGCACGGCATCATCCAAATGATGTCGTGTAAATGACATCACATGACATTGCTGATGTTATGCATTGGTCTTCTCAACTGTTTTGGCCATTCATTCCTTACCCAGCTATCAGGGGCTTTCTTTATGGGATTACTAGAAAAAATTGAAGCGAAAGAAAATGAATTTTATTTTATTTTTGTGTGCGATCTTTTGATACGAAATCTTTCAAAAACAACTAAAAATTTATTATTATTTTTTACAGAATATATTTGGTAGGAAAAAGTTTCCCATTAGTAAAATTGAAGTTTGTGGAAAGTTGTGGACCACAATTATTTTTGGCAACTGAACAAACAAAAAGTTATGAAAAAGTTAATTTTTATAACCAGTCCCTATAACTTAATTTTCCCATTAAGTATCATGTATGAGTATGAGACTAGTCCCTATAACTTAATTTTAAAATAAAAACTCGTGTGCTTGGTTTCATTCGTTTAGAAAAAGATAACGCTCCTATTGTAAAGAGTGAGGAAAGAGAGATTATAAGATACATTTTCAATTTGGTTGCAAAGACCAATCTTTTTCTGATATATAGTTTCTGAAGAAATTATCTTTTTTATTTTTGGTGCCTTTCAATTGCTTTTATTTTATAACTGTATAAACAAATGTTGAGGGATCAACATCCTCTCCATTTCAGGCAATATTATAGCAACACCTAGCCTATTTTAGAATTAACGTCGAATATTATCTTGATTTCCAAAATCAAACAAAACTACGTTGTTTTGAAATATCTAATTAATTTTAAAATTCTTTTAGACAATAACAAAATGAAATAAATGCAGCAAAATAGTAAATAAAACAAACGAATATTCTATTGGCACAAGCATACAACCATTAATAGTTCAAAACAATAACATTCTTTCAGGAGTTAATTGATCTAATAAATCATATTAAAATGTTTTTCGACATATAATGTTGTCGGTTTAAGAAGAAGAAAAAAAAATAGTGTTGTCAATACTAATATTGAAATCACAAAATTCCAGCTTTTTGAATAGGATAGCAATCTCCAAAACCTTCCGTTTCTAACATTATCGTTCTACTTTAAAAAAATAAAACAAAAGCAAATCAATATAAGAAAAGCTTAGACAAAATGACTCGAGGACCCACAAAGAGAGATGCTAGCTAGAACCATCCTAACACAGCCCCTCACATATATGTGGGTCCTGCATAAAAAAATGTGTGTGAGACGTACGTGCATGTGAGGAATTGTGTTCGGTTTTATGTCCAAATGATTGTTTTCATGTCATTTTTGCAAAACTTCGCGGATGGACCGTGCTACACAAAGTCAGCAAGGCGGGTATCAGACTAAGAGGCGTCAGTTTGTAATTTAATGGCGGAAAATTTAGGCAAGACCTAATTCCACGGACCACACACAAATTCCATGTGTGTTCAATTAATCAAAATAATTAAGTTTTATAAATTAGACGATGTAGTTTCAATTAATTTAGGGAGTCAGGATGATCTTCGAAATTGATTTTTTATTTTTATTCTTCTGTAGTAGTAAAAATTGATTTCAAATTATGGGTTATCGATTTCAACTTATTCCTTATGCTTTTTTATTTTATTCTTGAATCTTTTTCTGTTGATTGAATCCCTTGATTTTATTTCTAAATTGGACCACTTTTTTTTTGGAAAAAGATGCTTTTACAAAGGACCAGACCGAAGAAAGCAAGGAGACAGCCTTGGACAATAATTCAAACACAATGGAAACAACTCACACCAGCAAAGCAAAACCACAGCCCTAATACGGATGGGTTTTTCTGGTTCAACGATCATGGGTGTCCAGGTTAGCTAGGCGCAGTCGATTAATTCCCTTCTAGGTCTTGTCATCCACACCGAAATTAGGGGATTATTCACAAGAAATTATTTTCTTGCGGCATTACCCCAAGAATCGAATCTTGGATAATAAAGTGGAGAGCAAACCCACTAGCCAACCGAACATCCGGTACTTATCAAAATAAAAAAAAATCACCACCCAACCAGACTAACTCCTGTGGCTGCCTTAATAGATACAGAGGCTACAGAAAGGCAAAACAAGAGCCAAACAAAACACCTACACATGCAAAACCATCCTAACTACCTGCGATGAAATGCTATAGAAGGAATTCCTCGCTCTTGACATACTCGATCATTGGCAGCAGTACTATGAAGCGGAGGCCTAGGGCCGGGGTGAGCCCTGGCCACACCCACATTTTTTTTTTTAAAAAAAATAATATTTTTTTGTCGGCTGAGATTTCTCAAACTCCCAGTGGATAATTTTCAAGATTTGAGGACACTTCGGTTTGCACTTTAATTAATTGTTAAGCTATTTTTTCTCTGACTATGGAATGCAAGGATGTTGATATGTAGTTTTTTTATTTATATATATACTTATTTGTCAAGTTAGGAATAGAAAGATATTAGAATTAGTTTTTTTTTTCGTTATAACTCGCTCTCATGTCTCTTAATCCTCCTAGCTCCGCCGTGAAGGATGTTTCTCCAAAGTTTAGACACAGAAACTTTAGTACTTGATTTTACTAAGGGAAAAGCTAAAGGGCGCATGGGTGCGCCGGGTAAAAACGAATTACCGTACGCTTCTAGCAGTCAAGCACCAGGATTATTGGGGAAAACAACTCTAGTATGCATTAAATTCTTGATGGACCAATAATTGAGCCATTGAAAAGGGTAACCCATGAGGTCTTTGTTAATTTACGTCACCTCAAATAATTTTGAAAATTCAATTTTACTGTTTATTTGCGGAGAGGTCAATTAAATTCGGATTAAAGCTCGGCCTCAATAGAGTTAATAACACCTTATAAGTTTTCAATTTGAGAAATTAAGTTTTCAATTTGAGAAGTTAAGAAGAAGCAAATACCTAGCTACTTTCGTATCTCTGCCAATTTAGAACTTTTTTTTATTGTGATCATTCCATTTGACTAAAAAAGTGAGGATTTATCATGTTTTAATAAACGGTTTGACAATGATATACCACTGTTTAAATTGGCGCAATGTGTAAATCTTCAGAATTGTTGGCAATAATTTATGGTTGCATTTAATTAAAACCTATGGTTCTTAATTTAGCTTCGGGAATTGAGAGAATGTGTAGAAATACAGGTAAACATAATATTTGGAGATTTATTTTTCTATAACATAGCAGAATATGGATGGTGGTTAATTATTTTACAAGTTTAAATACAAAAATGCCTGCATGTACAGAAATTTCTGGAGTCGCCAGGTGATCAAGCAATATGTTAAGATATAGAGAAATCTCTTTTATCTTTTTGTAATTTGCCTTGGTGATTCGGTTTTTAATTTGATGAAATGAAGTTCTATGCAATGGATGAAATGTGGGGTGTGCTTCGGCATAGCTCGATCGCCACATTTCCCATTCTCAATGCCGACTTCCGATTCCGAATACTTAATTTAACGTTGTCGGGATTCAAAATTTAATGGAAAAAACTTCTGAATTGCTAATCATGATAACTATTTTTGAAAATGTGGGCCAGATATTTTCTATAATTTTATATGCTCCCTCCCAAAATTTTATTCCCTTTTAGGAATCCAATATTTTAAAGAGACGTAATCATTACCCTTCAAAATACTATATAGACCGCCAAATTTATCCTCTCTTTTGAATTGCAATGTTTATTTTTTTAGACTTAATACATTTTGTATGTGGAGACGAAGGACAAAAAAGAAAATGGACAAAAATTTTGGGACATCAAAATAAGGAAAAATGGACCATTATTATGGGACGGAGGGAATCTATCTAACTACTCGTCATTTTCTCTAGCCTCTTTCCATCTAGTGTTTTGAGAGCCTTATTTTTCTACTTTTTGCATTTTTCTTTTTACTTTTTTGGATTTTTGAATTATGTCTGATTTGTATTATAAATTTGTAGAGTGTTTAGTATATATGTGCATAATGCATTTTACAAATTCTATAGGTCTTTTTTATTAACCAAAGTGAGAAAATTGAAAAATAAGAAGTCAAAAAAATCATTTCCCCGACTTTTGGCATTTAGTCTCAATGAAAAAGGCTTATTTACCTTTTTAGTCCCTAAAGTATTAGCGATTGGCCAATTTGACCCCAATCTAAACATTCGTCCAATTTCATCC
This sequence comes from Vaccinium darrowii, assembly GCA_020921065.1. Lineage (NCBI taxonomy): Eukaryota > Viridiplantae > Streptophyta > Magnoliopsida > Ericales > Ericaceae > Vaccinium > Vaccinium darrowii. The sequence goes on from CM037155.1 coordinate 540,968, forward strand.
TCAACGTTTAAAATGTGTGTTGATTTGATCCCCACCCCTAACGCCGTCTCTTTTATCCGTTAAAACAGAGGGTGTTTTTGATATTTCACCCCACCTACCAGCCGTAATACCTAAAACTCATCTCTCTCTCTCTCTCTCTCTCTCTCTCTCTCCTTTGTAATTTAACCATTGGAATCTCTAACCCCAAAACCTCCAACAAGACCAAAATTGTTCGGTGTCACTGTGGATGAAATCTGGGGCTGACTAGGACGGCGGAGCAGAGATGGTGGCGCTGCCGGTATGAAGCGAGATGCTAACAGAAGAAGTTGGTCGGAATCATTCCCGTGCCGGTGGTGTTGATAATGGACGGCTCCGCCTGCTGTAGGAACCACTCTATGGTCTCTCCTTCTGACTTCTACCATCGACCTTGTGTGGCGATTTTTGGTAATTTTTCCCCCGGCGGCGGTGGCGGTGGAAGTGCCAAAACCTCACCCCAATCTCAGTCCGTCTCTCTCGAACCTACCGCTTGAACCCTTGTCCGTCGACCGTGGGTCTTTTTCTGAAGCCATCAAGATGCGGCCATTGATGCCCGTGTGCCGATCTTCTCGATCTATAGCCCTGCTGGTCATTCGTGGACCGATTGTTTCCCGTCATGATCTCCTCGACTCCAGCAGCTCTCTCTTTGAACTAATCCACTGTTGAATAAACCTTTCTTTGAGCTTGATCGCTGTCTTTTTTGTGTGGGTGGTGGATTTTTAGAGTGTTTCTGCAGCAAGCTTGTCTTGGATTTTGATGGGTTGAAGCTGTTTAATGAATCTGGGTTTTAGGATATGCTGGGTTTGAATTTTGCACAGTGCTTGTGTGGTATGCACAGGGTGATTCTGCTGCAATTTTCAAGTTCAAGATATTTTTGTTTGCTGCAATTCTTGGATGCTTCGATTGGCATTAAAGCCATTTGCTACTATTGTTGCTTGTAGTTGAGTTAGATTCTTGCTTCCAAAATCTCAATTTTTTGTTTTTGTTTTTTATGTTTTTAGTTTATTTTGTTGTGTTTGGGATGAAATTCCAACGATGCCCTCTGTTATAACGGATAAAAGAGACGGTGTTAAGGGTGGGGATCAAATCAACACACATTTTAAACGTTGGGGATGAAATTGGACGAATGTTTAGATTGGGGTCAAATTGGCCAATCGCTAATACTTTGGGGACTAAAAAGGTAAATAAGCCCAATGAAAAATGCATTTTAGGAGAACTCATTTTAAATGAGAAAACCCAAAGACCTAAAATTGAAAAATGTGATAATGAAAATGGAAAAATAGATCATCCAAACTTCAACCTTTGTAATTGATTTGTCAATGAAAAAATAGGGTTTTCGATGACTTGTTACACTGACCGTAAATCGTCTCTTTTGGTCCTATAGCAATTTTTCGTCACTTCGTAATGGTTCCAGATTACCTGTTCTAAAATCCCCCCTGTTCTTTTGTTGCAGGGGATTTGGCCGTTGGATGATGAATTTTATTTATGTGTAATCCAACGGTCCAAACTCTCCTGCAACAGAGGAACAAGAGGTTTTGAAACAGGTGATCTAGTTCCCTTCGTAATTGATTTGCCAATGAAAAAATATTGTTTTCGATGACTTTCTACATTGACTCGTACAACGTCACTTTTTGTCCTATCACAATTTTTAATAAGAGAGGGGTCGGCTGGCCCCATGGCAAAGCTTTGCACTAGTGGTATGCATTAATTTATTGATAGACCATTAATTGGCCCCATTAGAATGGGAATGGGGACCTGATGTTCTCAAAGGACAGCAGCGACAGCACCCCTTCAAAACGCTGTTATATCATGGTTAATTCTGGCACCCCGCTCTCAACCAAAGCATTTAATGAGTTGATTGGTCGCGACTTCAATTTTAGAATGTACATATTGGCACCATTAGAATGGGAATGGGGACCTGATGTTCTCAAAGGACAGCAGCAACAGCACCCCTTCAAAACGCTGTTATATCATGGTTAATTCTAGCACCCCACTCTCAAACCAAAGCATTTAATGAGTTGATTGGTCGCGACTTCAATTTTAGAATGTATATATTGGCACCATTAGAATGGGAATGGGGACCTGATGTTCTCAAAGGACAGCAGCGACAGCACCCCTTCAAAACGCTGTTATATCATGGTTAATTCTAGCACCCCACTCTCAACCAAAGCATTTAATGAGTTGATTGGTCGCGACTTCAATTTTAGAATGTATATATTGGCACCATTAGAATGGGAATGGGGACCTGATGTTCTCAAAGGACAGCAGCGATAGCACCCCTTCAAAATGCTGTTATATCATGGTTAATTCTGGCACCCCGCTCTCAACCAAAGTATCTAATGAGTTGATTGGTCGCGACTTCAATTTTAGAATATATATATGGGGCCGGTTCCGGAGACACATAAATAAACACAAAAAAAGACACTCCATCTCGGCCCTTGAAACCAACGGTTGAGATTAAAACATTAAAGTTGTGCTCTCTCTTCCCTTTCTTTCCATCACACCGAGTCTCTCTCTCTCTCTCTCTCTCAACCCAACCAAAAGCCCTTCTTCTTCTTCTTCTTCTTCTTCTTTAAAAAAGGGCAGCTCCCAAGTTTGGACGAAATCTTGGAATTTTCTTTTCAGGGTTTTACAGCAAATCAGACCACATGCTATCGGTTAGTTTTTTTTTTTTTTTGAATCAAGATTATAACATCTAGATGCAATTTTTCTATTGGAAGCAAATAGAAATCCGATCTATAATCCGAATAATATTGGTAGTGTGGACTGACACAAAATTAAACGAAATAAAAATTCAATTGCACCTTTGTATGGTTTGAAACCCATGTCCCTCTCTCTCCCCCTCTTAAAATCAGAGGAAATAAAATGTACTATTATAGTATTGTTTTCGTGTTTGTGAACCCAAAAATTGGAAGTAGTTGGTAAGTAGTTCCTCCTCCATGGAGTATTTGTTCGATCTGTCAATTTCCTACACTTTTGTTGGGCAACCCAACAACTCCTGTAAACACAGAAACCGAAGGTAGAGAGAGAGAGAGAGAGATTAGGTGTGATGGAGGGAGAGTACAACTTTAATGTTTTAATCTCAGCCATTGGTTTCAAGGGCCGAGATGGAGTGTCTTTTTAAATGTATATATATATATAGGCAAAGCTTCTTAAACGGGATCCGGGACTCTATGTTTCCGATATTTTTTGCAAAATCCGAACCGTCCAATGTGTTCAGAAGGTGTTTTCAAGGGTCGCGCGGGAAATCTTCAAAAAAAAAAAATACCGGGATTTACAATTTTGAGAAAAATTGCTTGGATCAAGCCCTTCCCGGTATTTTTTTTTTGTTGAAGATTTCCCGCGTGGACCCTTGAAAACACCTTTTGAACACATTGGACGGTTCGGATTTCCCAAAAACAATTTTTAAATTGAAAAAATAAATTTTTTCTTATTTCGGGAGGTCCGAATAAGAAAATTTCCGTATATATATATACACACACACATATACATCTATGAAAAATTAACCAAACAAATGAAATTGTCATTATGAGATCCTCAATGCCTTAGTCTGACAAAAAAAATTGTAATCACAAAGACTCCAATATTCTTCTGTCATTCCTCAACATTCCTATATATAAGATCAATAATAATTAAATTCGTGACATATGCACCCATTAGTTTATATATGCAATCATCATGTAATAATGAACGTACAAATGTATAATTCATACCTAATCAGATACACCGTTCAACAACTTGTTAAGTATCCCGTACAACTGAGCTACTTCACTTATCGAATGCACGTGCCTTCAAATTAAAATAAGATAAAAAATCGATAAGTTATAAGTATTATAATCCGAAATATTTGCTTTCATCTTGGTTCATTTTCCATAGCATCATAAGGTACTTCTACAAGTACTGACCATTAATTTGGTGGGTCAGGTATTTATACAGCTGGAATTTTTATGTGAAGGATTTGTTGTCGAGGGTGAAAGTTGGAGTTACAGAGTTGAAGAAACATGCTTCAATTGCTTTTAATGAAGTGATAAAGGAAGATGATAGGTAGCTCGAGGTTGGGGATTTTATTTGTTTTAACGGAGAATCTGGTTGGGTTTTAACGGAGAAAGTGTTTTGCTAACAGAGTTAATGAATTTAGTAGGGAAGTTAAGTGTGTTCCACATGGCAGCATTTGGGAGGTCGGACACCAAAGAGGGACACCAAAGGGGGACAGCAGATCCAGAGTGAAATGCATATAGGCTTCATCTGAATTTATGCAATAAAAGAACTGTTATTAAAATCGCCTAAAAATGATGTTTGTAATGGTAGCGAACATATAATGCTTAGTTTATTCAAATATATATAGATTAAAATCGTGCCAATCTAATCTTCATAGATTGTAATAACTAATATTTCACTTATTAGATGCATTCCAATCCATTCAGGTACAAATAGAGTTAAAATACAAATATTTATATTGTTTAAAATAGTTAAAATTAATTTACAACTGCCAAAATTTAAGTTTCATGAAAAAATAAGCATCAAAGCTCCGTTTTTTTACTTATCCTATTTAACAATTTTATGTCGATTTAGTCCTCATAGCATAATAAGGGTACTTTAAGAGATAGGAACTTATGTTACCTGTTGGTGGATCAGTTTCAAATTTTGCTTACAATTCCATGTTGAGCATCCTCCGGAGGCAGATTATTTTCTTCATCGGGTAGTTTTCCATTTGCTAAAATGGAAATTTGCTAAAATCAAGTGGAAGATTTTAGCAAATGAAGTGGGGAGGAGATTTTAACAACAAAAGAGAATTGTTATTTGTTAGAAATAATTTATTTTGATTATGGATCACGACAAAATTGATTTCTTAAAAGCCTTGTTATAAATTATCTTGAAGTGAAAAACCTTGGCTTTCAGATCTAAACTTGTTTTTAAACAATGGATTTACATTATTTTTATTCCAAACCTTTCGGTCAATTACTTGACACTTTGTAAAAACTTTTTCAAAATCCAACTCTTTGCTCAAATCTCTATTGGCCCATGAATAATCATTTTTTATATATAAATGTTTGGCCGAAACTCTCTTGGAGTATTAGTATGAATTTGTTTGGTAAGTTCACGTGTAAATTCATTTTTCAAAATTGGATTTTGGCCAAGACTGAATCTTGCCATATCATTCTCTTTGATCCAAAACTAGAATCAGACAAGTAGTAATTTATTTCCATAGTTGTACCTTGTTAACTTCTTAAAACTTGGTATTGCAGATCAATTTTTCTTTCAAAACGGATTTGGCTCAACGGGCTCATACTATATTGGATGTATTCATATTACGTTTTAATTTAATCAAAATTCCAACAGCCAAATCCCATTTTAGAGCATCCCCAATGGCATATTCAAAAAGAAAAATACTCAAAATTTGGTATTTAAACACTCAAAATGAGCTCACAATGGCATTTGGATAAATACTCAAAGTTAGCAACATTTTTTATAAATACTCAAATTTGGCATTTGGATACTTAAAACTACCAACATTTTTTCAATAATCAAACTTGCATACTCATAACTACTAACATTTTCCCCTCTTTTGATTATAGAAAAAAATAAACCATTGTAGAGCTTCACATTACTAATTTTAGAAATCCATTAAATGAATACTCAAAAGATGATGTGGCAACATTTGAGTATTCACATTTGAGTATGCCATTAGTGATGCTCTTAATATGGTATTGAAATCATATTTTCAATTAAGGCCACGAGGCCTATTTTTAGTTTTCATAAGATATGGAAATGAATCTCTAAAATTTGACACGTTTTATTGGCCTAGAAACCATTTCTATTACCTTTCTAGTTCTTACCTTTCTAGTTCTTAACACATTTTGACTTATGAGACCATGTGGCTATTCATATTTTTCAGCACCAAATTTCCAATGAATTTTGGATGATTGACAGGTTTCCATTTTGATCAACTAATTAAGGGTTTTTGGACGTTAGCAAAATCTTCGGCAGTATTACACCCCAACGGTCATATTTACAACTAAGGCAGATCATAGTTGCAGTTTACGTATTTGGAAGATTCAACCCAACTGTTCATTTCTCTCACGCTATATAAACGTAGGTCCTGGAGATGAAAAGCACCAAGAAATTTCAGAGCATATACAATACAGAGCATTCACTTTCACATCTCAATTTCATATCATCAATTTTTGAGAGTTTGAGAGCAACATTTCTGTATCTACTCTTTCAGAGAGATTTTCATTTTACGCATTCTTTTCACTTATTGTATTGAGAGTTGGCAAAAATTCTCAGTGAGCTACTACAGAACTGGGTGTTGTTCTGTGAGTGATTTTTAGAGTTTGAGAGATAAACTCTAGCGGTTCGGCTAACTCCTCGGGAAAGTTAGTGTTGCGGTTGTAAGGTTTAATCGACACCAAAAGCTGGTTGTTTGATTAGTAAAACAGCGACTCCTTAGGCCAGTGGACTAGGCTGAGCAGTGAACAAAGCTCGGACCGAACCACTATACATCTCTGTGTGATTTCTCTCTCCCTTATCTCTTTTGTTTTTGTGTTGTGCAAATTAATTATTTATTTGCTTTCTCTATTAATTTGTAATATTTTTTATTTGAGCATTATTGTAGGCAACACTATTCATCCCCTGTCTAGGTTGCCTTTTGGGTAACATTATTTTTTTTGACTAACTTTTCAATGTAAATTGATGACCCTAAAATCTATATATATATTGAGTTAAGAAGTTTAAAAAAAGAAGAAGTTATTTCCAATTTGTTTCTTTATGGTTGATCTCCATACAAAATAACAACTTTACCTTTTGCGCAACTACGGAATTAATTAAGAAACCTATGCAGCACATCATACACATGCAAATATTTGGGATTATATTCAATTATGTGTTTGGAGCTTGCTGATAAAATAGCTTGAATATGGATTAAACTGATCCTCCATCTGTATTTTAACTATTAAATTTTTCAGTTTACTAACGAGGAAAAACTTATCTAAGAAGAGGTAATTTCGTAAACTAATCTTTCTTTGAAATTTTGAAACTAAAACGTTTGGAAGATTTCATAATTTATCATCTCTTTACCAATTAATAGAAGATTCCTCTTTTTACTTAATGAAAGTTTCATAAAAATTTCCAAGAAGGACAGTTCATGAAATGATTTTTATATAGGGGCGGATCCGTAGACATATTTTGTACACACATTTTGACACTCCATCTCAGCCCTTGAAACCAAGGGTCTAGATTAAAACTTAAAAAGACAACCCCCGGCTCTCTCTCTCTCTCTCCATTTGCTGTCCCCGGACTAGACTTGACGGCAGCTCCGATTTCTTCCCGACCTTCTTCTGCCCCACCCGTCCTTCCGCCGAGATCTATTTCTCAATTTCCTCGTCCTCCTTGTCATGGTTTCCGGCTTGGGAATTTCCGCCGAGATTCTCTTGGCATTTGGGTAAAAAAAAAATCTTACATGAAATTCAAAAAAGCGGAAAGTTGAGTTTGTATGTGGATGGCATAATTCATATACATTGAGTTTCTCTATTTTGGTTCTTTTGCGATGTAATAAAATCAAATTCAATATGGTGATCTTAGTCTATATTTGATGTTTTTATCTCTGAATCAAGCTATTTTGCCCATGTCTTGGAATTTTGCTACCCGTGAGGGGATGTCCTTGGGAATTTTGCTACCCGAACTAATACCTAGCCCCCCAAACTATTTTTCTTTGGTAACTCAATTCCAATTAACAGCATTCCAATCCCCCGTTACAGAGTTATTAGTCCACAAGAATTTACGAATGGATTGATCAATTCGGTCACACTTAATCCGGTTTTTTGGTTTTTGTCGTTTTATCTTTATTCAAATTTTTTTTTTTTTTTGCATTTGTTAGTTTTGCGTCAAGATTTTGTGGTTTTTGGATTCCTCTCGACGAGACGAATCTAACAAGCATAAATTTATGGTCAAACCAAATATTTTTTTTAATAAAGCCAAAAATACTTGATTATTGGATTAATTTTGGCTTTATTAAAAAAAATTTGAGTTTTGACCTTAATTTTATATTTGTTAGATTCGTCTCGTCGAGAGGAATCCAAAAACTACAAAATCTTGACGCAAAACTATCAAATACAAAAAAAAAAAATTGAATAAAGACAAAATGAATAATCCAATAATCCGGATTATAGATTATTTGTCAAAGGCCAAATTTAATTGACCATGTTCTAAGTGTCCTTGAATCATTGACCATGTGAAATTTAATATGACCATGTTCTAAGTGTCCTTGAATCATTGACCATGTGAAATTAATGTTTGATTTCCTCAGTTAGAATTTAAAAAAATTAATGTAAACGCCAAATTTAATTGTTCAACGGCTCCTACAAGGCCCACAACTGGTATCCAAAACCTTCTCACAACTTCATTGTTCTAAAGGAAGTTGTACATGAAGCTTATTTTCATACCATATATAATTAGTTAAAAGATGATCACACACTATCATGCATTATAAATAGTACACATGTGAATTTTCTATAGTCTTAGCACATGTGTACTATTTATAATGCATGATAGTGTGTGATCATCTTTTAACTAATTATATATGGTATGAAAATAAGCTTCATGTACAACTTAGTATATGTCGTTAATGAAGGTCTAGGCTTTTCTATGTTAAGAAAACTTCGTGTACAGAACTTGTATGCATTAATTTCATTTTCAGGGGATCTCTAAAGGCTACATATTTAGTTACTTTTGATGCCAAAACTAATTACCTAATGAGATTTAGCAAATAGGTATGCATGGAAAATTAGTATGCTTGAAGCAATGGATCTTTGAAGTCAGTTTAGGGTTATGATAATGCACTCACTGAATATTACTGTTTTTTTTTTATTAGCTATGTTCGACACTGTTATTGTATAGTTTCTAATTCTATCTGACACCAATTTGATCACATCCACCAGAAAAAATATTGTCATGGATTCGAATCTCATCGATTTCTTCACGTGCAAAGCACGTGTAAAATTACTAGTTCTCTTAAATAGGGCAGCGAATTCAGCTGTAATTTAGAGATTAGAATAGATATTGTTGGTTAATCCTTGATTTCAACACAAATTAAACTTTTAAGTCATAAGTAGGCTGTCAAATATAGTAACACTTTACATTCCTTTATGTGATAAATTTTTCCCATTCATAGAAGCCTATTGAATTTAATAACCTTACTCTCCAAACCATGGTGTGCCGACCCCAATTGATTGGGACATAAGGCTCGATTTGGTTTGGTTTGTATTCTCCAAACGATGGTGTCAACTGTCAAGTTCAGTTGCAAGATCTTGCGCAAAAATGGAAAAATTTAACATTTACTCAGCTGTGTCCAACACCTTTAGTACTCTATGCTCGGTAAGAAGTGACTGAGGAAGGGATTTAAACTAACACTAATGCCCAGCCATGCAACTTTTTTGTGTGTCAATAAGGTCAAGTAGGAGTGGCAACAATATGATCCCAAGTAAATACATAGAACAAATAAGCGTCCAGACCTAGTTATTTATCAACTGCAATTACCTTTGTTTGATCAAGCATTCATTTCATCCTAGTCAAGTGCTTTCAATATTTCAAAGTGTTTTGAAAGTGATTTGAAAGCATTGGTTGTATGGTATTAGAGCATCAATATCTGGAGACTCAAATCCCCCAGATAGTTAATTTGATGAGTTAAAGGCCAAAAAAGACCCCAAAATCAGACTCACCAAGTAATTCATCAATTTGCAAAATCTGGAGCTTTGCAACAGTAAAGCATCAATTTTGAGTAGTCACTATTCACAAGTTAACCAATTGTTTATTATTAATTTTGGGGGCATACTCACCTCCCCCATACTCAACTCCCCCTGCCAAACAATAATTTATTTGGGAAACAATAGTTTATTTGGGAGTAAAGTTAAAATAGAGAGTCTGATTTTGTGAGTTTTTTGAAAAGTGACTTGTTAATTTATAAAAGGTGTTTTTGAAGTTAAATTTGGTGAAAATTTTGGTTCTCCTGATGAGGATGCTCTTACCATTGATTTGAATTTTGAAATGGTTTCAACATTGAATTGATATGAAATGCACCAAATGTTGGTTCTCCTTTTGGTGGGCCTGATTTTTTCAGGGTTTTTTTCCCCTCTATTTGAGCCAAAAATAGACAAACACATAAATCAACCAAGGACGGGTGCAAGGGAGGGTTAGACTGGGTGACCGCCCTACCCAGGTTTCAAATTGTTTTCCGAAATATACTACTATAATAATTTTCAAAAAAATATACAAGTATACAGGTTTGTCCGCCTAACTATATGGTGTAGTGTTCACCCAAAATCCACACTCGAATCCTACGTTCATCCCTAAAATCCGCCATAGAGAAAATTGCAAAATAAGGAGTAGCAGACAGAGAGGAGATTAAGGAGACAAACTGGACTAAATTAATTCCTGCAGGAAGTTGAAGGAATTTCCACTTTTGAATGAAGGCGGCGTTCCAGCCAATGTAGTCAAAGCCTGAAATTTGAGATCTTCTTCCTTCTTCGGAACGTAGAATGCTAACATAGAGTTGCGTTTAGGCACTTTTAGAGCAATGTCTGAATGAATCGGAACAATAAGAGTTAGCTATAGGGAACAGTTATTCAATTTTCTTTAGTTCGGTAGTACTTCAATTACACAGGAATTACTAAAAAGGAAAGGGCTAAAAACATCTCACTGAGTAGCTGTTGTTACAAAAACAACAATAACAATAAAAGAACCCATCTAGTCCCCAATCATTGAAATTGTGAGCGCGGATGATTGGAGACAGATTTAAGCTTCGACAATATGCACAAAGTGATTGCTCTCAAAATGCCACTGAAATAGTGGCCCCCCTAAACCTCCAATAACGGAGGAGCTACAAGAACGTTTTGCTATAGAACCATGCCCCCAAATCAAAGCCGAAAGGCATCATAGAGAACAGGCCTAGAAACCAAAATAAATTTTTGTGCTCATTAACATGCTTCCTTCATTGGTCCAGAGCATCTGACTAATGAGCACAAACTCAGCAGATGTTGTTAAGGTTGGAAAAATATATTGAATTGTCTGAAATTTCTATAAAAGTGTGTGAAAGTGTATTAAAAAATAAAAAAAAGTGTAGGAGTGGTGTTTTTTTTTTTTTTTTTTTCATTTTCTTTCAAAGGGAACCCTCTTAATAATACCCTCCTGCCACAATACTTGTTTTTTTTTCGGCATGCGCGTCATTAGTAACTTACACATATTTTTCAATCCATAATGTTCTTTATGGTTTTTAAAATTCTGTTTAATAGAAATAATTAAGATCTATATTACATATAAAAACAATATAAATTTAAAAGTACTACAAATTAGTTTTTGAGATGTCCATAATAGTGAAAGTGAACAAGAAACTTAGAACGGATGAATTCAAAAAAGAATATTTCTGTTTGATCCTTTCAAGAATAGCATCATTTAATTCGTTGTATGTGAATTAAAAATGCTAGGTATGCAATCACCGTCTCCAACTACCACTCCAACCCTCCTAACTGCTTTTCGTGATTATTGGTTATTGGTTCCCGACCATCGGCCCTGGGTGAATTATTATTATCCCATGTTCCCATGTGTGGGACTCACATGCATGTAAGAGGGTTTTGGTCAGAGTTGTGATGGGTGGTTGTGTAGACTACTGCTGAATGTGAATCGAACTCATAAATAACAACTGGTAAATTTTTACATTTTTGTAGTTTGACTGTTAATGGTGTCCAGGCAAGTTAATGTGCACCTTGTCTAATTCCCTTCCCGATCTAGTCAAAAGCAGGCCATCCAAGTCGAGACAAGGGGCTTCACAAAAAGTAAAAGTTTCTATCGTGGGGTTTGAGCTCAAGAATCGAACTCAACTCAATCATTCGAGCAACATACCTACCAACCAACTGTATAATAATTTACTTACCGTATAGTTGGCTATGTATGAGCTAATACAAAATTCTAAACCCCGATTCCCTCATAAGCAGAGTGGGTTCCTAACCTCCATCAACCACTCAACCATCTTCCTATCCCCATGCTCAGCAGCGTAGAACAGAGGTGTCTCTTTGAAATGGTTCTCCATATTGGGCAAAGCCTTGTTTCTCCCCACTAGCAGTTTCGCTGCCTCAATGTTGCCAAGTCCGGCCACCCTGTGTAGGGCAGTCCGGCCACCGACGTCCATCTGCCAAGGTCACGCGGCGACATCTTCTCCACCAATTTCTCCACAAAATTCTTTCCTTGAACCATTTTAACAGCCACGATGAGCGCCGTTTCTGAGTCGAATGTAATGTGGGCCCTCACTGCATCTTGCTCTTTTTGTATGAATTAATCGGCGGATTTCCAATAACCTATGATTGTGGCTTTGTATAGTGGCAAATAATGGATGATCCTGAACTTTTGCTCTGCAAAAGCAACTGTCGTTAGTTGATCAAATAAGGAAAATGGAGTTTGAATGCTGCTAATCCTTTTCTCAATAATACTACCACAGTGATTTGGGATTTAAAAATTTTTTTGGCAATGGAAAGAGGAGTTTTGGAACCCAAAGAGTTATGAGAAAGCAATTAAATGCTTGTTCCTCTAGAGGTAGTAAGTTCGAATTCCACTAATCAAGGGAAAACATTTCAAATTGAGGATTGGCTTCCGGTTATAAAAACAGAGAGAGAGAGAGAGAGAGAGAGAGAGAGAGAGAGAAGGTTTGGAAATGATATGGAATGAAACGGGAAAGTTTAAAAAACCCTCCCAAACTTCTACCTCCATGTCTCAAGACTCTCATCTTCAATAAAACTTCAATTACACACCCAAACTATCGTTCCGTTAGGCAATTACACTCCTTCCGTCTGTATCCGTCAAATTACTAATAGATTATGCGGAGTTGTACAAAAATCTCCATTAAAAATAGCTGAGGTGGAAAATATGGGCTAATATCCTCTCTCTCTTTCTCTCTCTCTCTCTGTGTCTCTATGCGTATCCCTAAACAGCTCTATCACCTGGACCTTATAGAATCCACTCTGTGCGTACCAGAAATCATCGAATTCCGCAATACAACACTTCTTTTGGTCCTTTTATCAAACACTTGGCCCGCAGCTCCAAAATACCAAATCCCAGCATACCCATCAATCATCACATTATGCATCTACCACATTACCACCCAAACCCCAAAATGCTAATTCCTAAGATTTCTCATCCTCACTTCTCTGAGAGAAATCTTTTGTTCAAATCGACAGCGAAATCAGGTTGATCCCGTTACTTTTGACGGCTCTCAGAAACGAACGAGAACCAATTGAAGCTTTTTTTTTTCTTTGAACTTCAGAGATCCAATTGAAACTGCTGCTGATGCCTGATGAGGAGGATAATGGTTTAGAGGAACATGGCAGTACATGGATTTGTAGAGGGAGGGAGAGGAACGTAACTTATGGGTAGGGCAGTATATGGATTTGGGTCATGGTCATGTGTTTGATTTAACAAACATTGGAGTCCAACTAAGCAGAGCGATAGTTTGGGATTGTAATTGAAGTTGAGGAGACTTTGAGGAAGTTTGGGAGTTTTTTTGAAATTTTCCCGGGACAGAACACTATCGTTATTGGTTTAGTTTAAACTGGTTACAGAGATTAGTCTAATAATATTCGTTAATGTCGCTTTTAAAAAATAAATTTGCTTCACTTCTTTAACTTGAACTGATTAAAATGATTTTTTTTTTCCACTTAATCAACTCATAGAAGGAACTTACTGATTTGCGAGAAAAAAAAACTTGAATTTTTTTGACAGAGGTCTATTTTTTTGAAATCCCCTTCTTATGGACCAAACTCTTTTTCTTGCAACGGAGGGAGTAGTCCTCCAATGGAAAAATAGAATTATTTTTTTGAAAAGTAAGAGTTGATAATTTTTATTACTTTTCATTATGAAAAAATGGTAAATTTTTAGATATAAGCCACTCTTGACTCATTCCATTAGGTGTTTGAACAAACAATTTGTCGATTATAGGTGCCGGTGAAACACACATGGAAACCATAGAAGGTTATTGTTACTTCTTATACATTCAGGGGTATCCTTCATTAAGACAAACCTCGGGGTATGAGTGAAATTTCCCCATAAATATGTTTATGCAATACTACGACTATTTAACTATCTTTCTACTTCTGCTACTATTATGGTTGTTGTAGCTAGTTATATGATCTATCAATATATACTTGTGTCTTTTTTTTTTTTAAATGTTAATTCTTCTATATCAGCTCTCGTCTATATGGATATGAAAGCATATAAATTCAGCCCTACTATTGGTCGAGATACGACTCAATGAAATCTTATTTGTCCTTATAGATACTAATTTATCTTCTATTATTCTTATTTCTGTACTCAATCTTTCTCGTATTATACCCACTATGATTTTAAAATTAGAATCGCACCCAAATTAAGTATTCATGAATCAATTGTTACCTGAGCATAGTCCACGGAGGCACCTGCATTGGCAACTATAGCAGGCCTACTATTGTAAATATGTTTTTCTTTATTAAATTATGTGAAGAAGCACTACAAGAAATAACATTTTTAGTGACTAAGAATTTAGTCACCCAAAGTCCATATCTAGTCACCAAAAGTATTCAGTGACTAGCCTATAACTAGTCACTGAATCATGGTCACCAAAGGGTTTTTGTGATCAATTCTGGTCTGGTCACCAAAAACATATATTCCGTGACTAAATCTTTGTCACTGTAGGTTACCAACGGTGACTAATTACGTTGGTCACCACCAACTTGTTGGTCACTAAAGACAATTATTGGTGAGTGATTACTTTGGTCACTAGACACTTCTTGGTCACTAAAGATAATTTTTGGAGACCAACTATTGGTCACCGAAAGCTATTTTCCGTGATCAAATTAGTTGGTCACCCATGGGGGCAATTATTGGGGAGTAATTACTTTGGTCACCGCAAACTTTTTGGTCACTAAAGATAATTTTTAGAGACCAACTATTGGTCACCGAAAGCTATTTTTCCGTGATCAAATTAATTGGTCACCCATGGGGGCAATTATTGGTGAGTAATTACTTTGGTCACCGCAAACTTTTTTGGTCACTAAAGATAATTTTTAGAGACCAACTACTGGTCACCGAAAGCTATTTTCCATGATCAAATTAGTTGGTCACCGATGGGGGCATAGCACAATCACTACCCTTTCCCTACCAATAGGTTAGTCATAAAATGGGTGTTTTCAGTGGCCAATTTCTTACTCTATTTGGTCACAATATATATCCTTGTCTCATTCAATGCAATTTATACCGGGTACAAATAAATTTTCCTTTTCGTTTCAATTCCCTATAACCTGTGCAACTATATATCATCCACACTTAGAGTACTACTTATTCATCCAAACAGCACCTCCAAATGCCCCAATCATTCAATAAGGAAAGTAAAACAAGCAATCACAATGTAAGCATACATATATATCAAATCCAAAATCATGACTCGATGTCCTAACCATCCCCATAATACAAAATATCCAACATTGCAATAACCATCACAGTATTATACAAAGACCCTCAAAATAACCTAAATCTTTGCGACGTGATATATAAGTTTGTTATCTAAATAATCATCGTCCCAACAAAAGTATCGCCATGCCAAAAAGTATACCCGAGCAGTGAAGAACTTCACCTTGATCTCGTTGTCCCAACAAAAAGCATCCATATGCCAAAAAATATATACGGAAGCATCCATATGACAAAAAATATATACGGGCTGAGGATAAGTTCACCATGATCTCGCCATCCCAACAAAACCATCCATATGCCAAAAGTAGAGAAGTTCACCCATCTATACAAAAAAAAAAGTGCAATTCAATATCCATATAAAAAAACAATTACTATAAGAACAAAAATTACTTTGAGGGATATGCCATATGTCGTGTCCTATAAGAATCTGGTTGTGTCCCCCGCGTGTCCCAATGACACAATGCAAAGACAGTTTAAAGTTTAAACAACATCACAGAGTTGTGTAAAGACACAATGGAGCAAAAGCTATGCATAAATCTGATGACTGTACAACATCTTAAGTTCTGAACCGCATGAATTTTTCTTTTTCCTCACACCATTAGCAAAAAATTAATATGGTACTGTGCAGCTGTTGCTGTGTGTACCCTTTTACAAGTAAGGGCCCTTTTTTTAACACTCAGAAAATTACAAAACTCAATGTAATTTGTTACAAAACTCAAGGTGCCATAAGGGGTTGCCATGGATCTACTCTAAGACGATTAAGTCCAAAAAAATAACTAGAGCCGAGGCTCTGATACAAGCTGCAGTTGAAAGCAATTCCAGACAGATTTTAATAGATTAAGCAAGGTCAATCAGTCCAAAAATGCAGCAGAAAACCAATGGAATTCTAAGTTCTATATTAGAGGATAATATGTGAAATACTCTACTGTGAAGCTCAAGGATATATCAACTTACTCATGCAATTTCGTTAAGCAAAAACACAAAATAAAGAGTGCAGGGAAGAGAGAATCAAACATAAGGATTTATAGTGGTTCGGTCCGCAACTTCACGGCCTACTCCACTCCCTGAGTATCCTACTCAGGAATTGCTGCACTATCTTCAACAGTTTTACAACCTTCTAGCTTTACGGGTGCTAGAAAACCTTTACAACCGAGTGATTGCACTAAAACCACTCCAACTAGTTATGAATCCGGCGCTAGTTAAACCTAACCTAAATTATTTTTCTCCCTAAAAATCACTCACAAAAAGGGTTTCAGAAAATTCTGGGAACAAGGGGATTCTCCCTTTTACAATAAGGCTCTCAATCAATCACTCAATCTGATGTAAAATAACCAAGATGAAGAACAAACTTTCGAAAGTGGATTAGAAGGAGGTAGCTCACTGAATTTTCAATCGTTGTCTCACTGTGTTCTTCTTTCTTCTTGTTCTGTATTTAAACTGATGAAGACCCAAATTGAACGTTGAAATTTCTCTTACCCGATGCAACTAATCAGCTCCTCAATCTTGCCTTATTGGTTCTTTCCATCTTCAATTTTGAAATATAACCATCAGATAAGTTCTTTCCTTGTGAAGCTCTCCTTAGACGTTAGAAATTGGAGAAGACTTTCCTTAATCTTGCTCCTTCTTCAAATTTCTTGTCTATTGGAGATAGAGTTTTGATGAAGATCCTTTCCCTTGATTCTTGATTCAATCCAAACCAATTTTTCTTTGATTCCAAACCCACAGTACTCTTCGTTCCTTTTTCCATCGTCTTTTCCTTTCTCTCAAACGTAGAAAACTAGGTTAGGAAAATTTTATCCTGTATCAATCACAACCTGTAGATATTAGATGTGAGAGAATTGCAAATAAGTCCCTACAATAAGAACTAATGGCAGAATTGGCCTAATAAAAGTTTATTACCCCAATTAAGCCCAATCGACTAATAAAAGTATGTTTGTTATCATCAAAATCTAACACTGATGAAAACCCAAAATAAGACATATCAATGCACTGATTCGAGGAAAAAGAGAAAAAACGAAAAAGGAGAGATTAAAACAAGATCAGTAGCATCAGCAGGAACCTTTAAAAGAATAGGAATCTGAACCAGGGGACAATTGATCACACAGAGAGATGTTAGGAATCGATCCAAAAACACACCAACATGCCAACGGCGGACGCAGGATCGCCATTTTTGCCTAATTTGCGGGGGTCTCTCTTCAGTAATTTTACAAAAAAATCTAAAAGTGCACTAAAAATATGTCGAAAATTGGGGTGAGTGCAGGGGCCGAACACCCCCTAGCACCCCCCCTGTCCACCCCTGCAACATGCACAAGCACGAATAAACCAAGCACGCAAACACACAAGTAAACACAATGGTTTGGCCTCAATGTCTACTCCATGATAGCGAAATTTCCATTATCACCAAGTTTTACAAGGGGTTCACAAAAGCTCACAAACGCCCTAAGGTTTATCCAACAAGTTACGAGACAGAGAGAAAACACCTCACCAATGTAGTTGAACCAGAACCTTCCAAAATAGCCGAAATTGAAGAGCACAAAACAGGAACCAAATCTGCCCCAAATGATCACAAAGGTCCTGCTGGAAATTGGTTGAACAGAGCCAAAAAAATTATTGGGCCCCACATATACTTTGAATTATGGAATGAGATTCTTCTTATTAACCACCTTGCACAGTTCCCAATAAAATTTTCTTTCTATCTCCCTATTCATTACCCCAAAAACCTTCTTCAAAACCCAATTTCAAAGTTTAGAAAAAATAGATCAATGGACCACCCATCATACAAAAACTTAGCGGGGCTAAATGGCTTATTGGATCCATTCTTTTGGAAGCTCAATTGTCATTTAAGATTTCAAAATTTTTGAAATTGTGAAATTTCAAAGGCATTAGTTACAGACAATGCACCCATCACTTTTCATTTTTTTAAAAATAAGATTCACTCTGTTTGGTTGAGAGTTTTGAGAAGAATATTTTGAGAAATATTTTTGAGATAGTGTTTGGATGAATTTTTGGAAAAAGTAATAATTAGAGAGAGGTGTAATAATTGGAGAGAGATAGAGAGAGAAATGAGAATTAATGATTGGAGAAAAGGGTATGAGTAGAGAGAGAAATATGATTAATGATTGGAGAGATGAGAGATAGGAAACAAATCTTTTTGAAATTTTTTTTGGAAATATGAAGTGAACACAGTGATTGTGTTGCTCGATTTATTTATGGCAAATATTGTGAAAATTTGTTGTTTGCGCATAAATCTTGAAGCTTCATTACACCTATGTATGTATATGGTTTCAAACAAAATTTAAAAGCTTTTCAGATCTTCATCAAAGAGAAAATATTTGTACCTACAAATTAGAAGCCTCATGCGCACCTCAACTAAGTTTGGGGGCCAATTTCATCGTCCACTCGCGGAGAATAATGTCATGTGAATTTGAGACATCACCCTTGAATTTGCGGCGATGGAAACTTGAGGATGTGAGATTAATACAACTTTAGTCCGTTAAGTATTACTACGACTGTAGTTACGAGATTAGTCCCTGGAACTTTATCTTTAAATATGAACCCCAATTCTCAGTTTAATTCGTTTAGATAAATATAGCCCTGCTGTTTTTTTTTTCTTTTTTTGGTACTTCGGAAATAGATTAAAGACTAAAACAGAGTAGGCTGCATCAGAGGTGCAGGAATACAATTATACATATAACCTAAACAGTAGGCCAAAAGGAAAGTAGAAGCAAAATACTAGTTGTAGGATAGGTTCTTTGTTTGACAAGTCGAGTTAACTTGGAGAGGCTAGCAATAGCTAATAGTTAAGCAGAGAAGTAAGAGAGTGTGTAAAGGGATAAAGAATTAAGCCAAATATACAGAAAGAGAAGGCAGCAGTGTTCATTCCATTCCCCTTTGAATCATCATCGTCCTCAAATCACAATTCTAGAGAGTAGATGGACTCGCGAGCACCAGCAAGAACAATGTTCTTAATTCCAGGGCTCTGAGTCACCTTCTTTCTCTAGGATTTCCGTGCTCTAAGGATGAATCAGAATCTCTCCAGAACTTGTGAAGGAATGCCCCATATTTATAGGGATCTGCACCCAATCATTGGGCTGCAGACATTTCCCCAATAATATGATGACACGTGCTCTCTCCGTATACCTGGGCGACGTGGGTGATGTCACTGGCCGTTAGGAAGCTTCCATTAGGTCATTCCAGTGCATCATTTCCCTCGCAGCGACCCTTAATCCATCAAAGCCACCAAGCCACTTGTATCTCCCCTGTTCCCGCTGCGTTGGGCATGGTCGCGAGCCTTTTGGCTCGCGCCAAGACCTAACTCGAGCTCGTATCGACTTCCCTATCCCTGCCTTTTGGCCAGGTACCGTCGCGAGCTTGGTTCGCGTATTCGCGTGAGCTTTCGTTCTTCCCCATCGCGGCAATCTTCTTTGCTGAGTGCCTCGCGAGAGGTGAGCTTCCTCGAGGTTATCTCTTTCGCGTTGGGGTTTTCTTTTAGTCATCATATGCTGATTGAATCATGACGTGGCTTAATGAGACTCTTCGAGCCACGTGTCTTATTTATATAGGTTGGTCAACTGCCTCGTCACCTTACGCGCTGACCTTTCCTACACTAGTCAATAATTTGTCTAATATTAGTGTTGTCTCTAATAAGGTACTCCCTAACAGCCAGAGGGGGAGTGTTCATCACCACCAGATGCTCGTTTTGCTCAGCTCCGAGATGAGCAAGACAATCTGCACATTCATTGGCACCTCGGTATGTATAGGTGAGAGTACTTCCTGTTCGATTGAGGAGATATTTTCCATCATTTAGGATGTTGCTTTGGGGGTGGTTCACGTTCGCTCCTTCGTTGAAATATAGCCCTGCTGTGAAAAGAGAGATTGTAAGAAACATTTTCAATTTTGCAGGGAAGACTAGTTTTTCCTTGATAGTTTATGAAGAAATTATCTTTTCCATATTTGGTGCCTTTCAAAAATTTTAATAACTTTATGGACAATTTTTGAGTTATTAGAAAAACTTACCCCTATCAAAATACTTCACTTTTTAAGTTTCCAACTCCTCTCTTTCAAATTCTCTCTCTTAATACCCTTAAAAAAGAGAAAAAAATCTCTTGTACATAGATCATCTTGCCCGAAAAACAATTCTTCCAAAGACAAATAAAAGAAACTACGAAAGAAAAATATTTTGATGAATAGATTCTCAAATAAAAAATATGTATAAGGTAAATTTAAAATCCATTACAAACTAACTAAATATTGATTGAAACGTTGCTAAAAATGAAGGAAAAAAACATTCAAAGTGTAGATTATATATGAACTGTGGCTAATTACATACTCCCTCCGTTCCAAAATAATGGTTACTTTTGGGTAGTCGTGTCACTCAAACAATTGTCTATATCTCACAATTTATAACATTTTTTATAATTTAAAAAATTTTGTTTAATAAAACTAATTGAGATCTATTAAACAAGATCCATATTGAATATAAAAAGTATTATAAATTAGAATATATAGACATTTTTTGAGAGGTTCTAAATAAGGAAAGGTAACCAGCAATTTGGAACGGAGGGAGTATTGATTTACAACTTATAGAGTGCTATTATTAGCCTTGGCATATCATGCCAAGCATTATATATAAGTGAAGGAGAGAAACCTTACTTCCAGACGGAAGAACTTGCTGACGGTCAGGGATTTTGGAATGATGTAATCGAATTTGGTAAACTCAAATGTTAAAGTTATTATTTCCGCTGCATATTTAAGAAAAGCGTTTATAATTAAATGATCTTTTATATAGGGCCACTTAGCCAAAAATCCAAAACATTTGGCAATTTTAAAGGGAAGGACAAGGAACTTTTGCAATTGAACATAACAACAAAAAAACATTTGCCATTTTTAAAAGGAAGGACAAAGAACTTTTGCAATCGAACATAAAGACAAAAAAAAAATTAGTAAAGTGTTACTAATTTTTAAAAATTTAAATTTTGAACATAAAATTAAAAAAAATCACCACCCCACCTTTGGCCGCCACTTCCGGTGACCAAAAAAATTAGTGAAGTGTCACTAATTTTTAAAAATTCAAGTTTCGAACATGAAATTCAAAAAAATCAACACCCCATCTCCGGCCAACCATCACTCCACCTTTGGCTGACCACTTTCGGCGACCAAAAAAATTAGTGAAGTGTCACGAATTTTTAAAAATTCAAATTTCGAACATAAAATTCAAAAAAATCCAACACCCCAACTCCGGCTGACCACCACCCCACCTCTGTCCGAGCACTTCCGGCGACCAAAAAAATTAGTGAAGCGTCACTAATTTTTAAATATTCAAATTTCGAACATAAAATTAAAAAAAAAATAACACCCCACCTCCGGCCGACTACCACCCCACCTCTGGCCGAGCACTTTCGGCAACCAAAAAAATTAGTGAAGTGTCACTAATTTTTAAAAATTCTAACTTCGAACATAAAATTTTAAAAAATCACCACCCCACCTCCGGCCGACCACCACCCCACCTCTGGCTTAGCACTTCCGGCAACCAAAAAAATTAGTGAAGTGTCACTAATTTTTAAAATTCAAATTTTAACATAAAAATCGAAAAAATCAATACCCCACCTCTGGCCGAGCACTTCCGGCGACCAAAAAAATTAGTGACATCTCACTAATTTTAAAAAATTTAATTTCGTACAGAAAATTCAATATAATAATTCCTCCTGATTGATTGACAACCATCCCACCTCCGGCCAACCACTTCCGGTGACCCAAAAAATTAGTGACATTTCACTAATTTTTAAAAGTTCAAATTTCATACACAGAAAAAAAAAAAATCAACTCCTGCCTCCCGGCTAACCACCACCCCACCTCCGGCCGATCACTTCTGGCGACCAAAAAAATTAGTGAAGTGTCACTAGTTTTTAAAAATTCAAATTTCGAACATAAAATTCAAAAAAATCACCGCCCCACCTCTGGTCAAGCAGTTCCAACGACCACAAAAATTAGTGAAGTGTCACTAATTTTTAAAAATTTAAATTTCTAACATAAAATTCAAAAAAATAACCACCCCACCTCTAGCTAACCACTACTCCACCTCTGGCCGACCATTTCTGGCGATAAAAAAATTAGTGAAACGTCACTAATTTTTAAAAAGTCCAATTTCGTAAATAAAATTCAAAAAATCATCACCCCACCTCCGGGCGACCACCACTCCACCTCTAGCCGACCACTTTCGGCGATAAAAAAAATTAGTTAAATATCACTAATTCTTTAAAAATTTGAATTTCAAACAAAAAATTCAAAAAAATCAATTTTGTAAATGTGCTCTCTTAAAAAAAATGCATATTTGTTAAGGCCTAGAAAGCTTAATGTGGGAGACTTATACAGGAGGTAAATAACAACAATTGTGGGACAATACATTGAAAATTTGTCATTAGCACATGTCCAGGCCATATATTTTTCTTGGATCAGACCGAATAGGATAACTAACAAAATCGTCTATGTGGTTGTTTGTGATTTGTGTTGCAGGGTGAATGAGCGAGGAAGGACAGAGTGAGATTCCTGCATGTCGCGGGATGAAGTTAGCTATTAGCTCTTTTATTAAATTAGAATTACAAATAATGTCTTTATGTTTGATTGCAAATGTTCTTTGTCTTTATGTTTGATTGCAAATGTTCCTTGTCCTTCCCTTTAAATAGACAAAATATTGTGTCTTTAGGTTTGATTGCAAATGTTCCTTGTTTTTATGTTTGATTGCAAATGTTCCTTGTCCTTCCCTTTAAATAGGCAAAATATTGTGTATTTATGACTAATTATTCCTTTTATATATCAAATGATTGTATCCCTTCGTTTTATTTCTAAATGGGACCACTTCTTTATTTTTTTGGAACAAAATCTTTTACAAAGGACCACACCGAAGAAAACCAAGGGGCCTTGGACAATTTCCATCAAACAAAATGGAAACAACTTACACCCGCAAAGCAAAACCACAGCCCTAATACTGAGGGGTTATTTTTGGTTCGACGATTAGGGGGAGAACAAACTACAAGGGCAGGGCCCCCTATCCTGTTTCTTTATCCTTGTTTTGTTCACCCTCGGTAAGGGTGTACTCATTTTGTATCACAATTCAATGATCAAAATCATTCATTATGTCCAAATTCATTTGTTAGGAGACCACACAAAAATTTAGCACAATCAGATATAAGTAATTATTTCAGTTTTAGAGTTTTATTTACTTTTCTTTAAAATTCTCGCTAAAAAAATTAAACTTTCACATCAAGGGCTCATTGATATGGGATTAAACTCAATTTTTACATGCACTCCTAAGAAATTAATCTTGACAAAATGAACGATTTTGATTTTTGATGTGAGTCATAGAATGAGTACACCCTCGTGAGAGTGAACAAAGCGAAGGTGAACAAATTTGCTCTCTGATCGATTAGGGGGTCGAGGCTAGCTACGTGCAGCTCGATTAATCCCCTCCTCGGGCCAATCATCCGCACTAAGACTAAGAGATTCATAAGAAATTACTTTCTTGCGGCATGAACCCAAGAATCGAACTCTTGTCAATTGAATGAAGAGCAAACCCACCAGCCAACCAGACTAATTCATGTGACTACCCTAAGTTAATCATTGTTGCAATGATATTGTTAAATGTTAGTATATATTAAAGTATTGTTAAAGTGTGTAAAAAACTAAAAATATTGGATACAGTACTGCCCTCTCTCACCTCTTTTCCCCCATTGGGACCACACTCTTACCACTCCTGTACCTCCTTTTCTTTCCCCTCTCTCCCTCCCTCCCTCCGTTTCTACTGGGTTGAGCACAGTTAATTTCTGACCGAACTTCAAAGTTGCTAATAAGTACCCATAAAAATTATCCAGAATTTGAAATCTATGGCTCAGATTCACTTGGGAGAGAATCTGAGCCACTGATTTCAAATTTTGGGCAAGTTTCTGGTTTTTGTGTATGTAGCACTGCTGGGCCTAACTTTAGGCCTCATTTATGCAAAAAAACCAAAAACTGATTTTTTGGTTTATTCTTTTTGTCTTTATTAAAAAAATTATATTTATTAGTTTTGTGCCAACTTTTCATGGTTTATTGGTTCCTCTCGACGAGACGAATATTAAAAGTACTCCTATAGAATTATTGCCAAAACTAATTTTTTTTTAATAAAGCCACACTTTAACCAATGGCGACTGCAAAAATACTCTCTAATGGGGTCAGATTTTACCTACAAATTTGAGTTACATTAAAATAACGTTTAAGATTGTATATTTTACCTAAAGTAGCTTTAAAAAAAAAGTACTGATTGATTAAATTGGCCTTAAATAGAGAGTAAAAATAACAGATCATCCCGATATTTTACCTTTACATACTTTATAAATTTTATATATCTCTCGGCCTGTTTTTTGTCTAACCACTTAACAAACACCTCAAATCCTCTATACCAAAAATTCCTTGTATCCGTGTTCGAGTTTGTTTTTGGCTGTTGAATTACGTAGAAATTTTAAGTGAACAGTCAGGAATGCCTGAAAACATATGTACTGAGAAAAAACATATGCACAAAATATAGGTACAGAGGATTTGAACTCCTTAAAAAACATCCATGGGAGATTCTTGGTTACTTTTTTTTTTTTTGGGTGCAACGTAAAGACAACTCTTGGTTACTCCTACATAAACAAATAATAAAAAAAAAAGTTACTGACAAATGACTGGGTTCTCAATTTCTTGTCCAATGTAAATTTATAGCATAATAACACCAAGTTTGAGTTTTGCTAAAACAAGCAGCCAAACAACTACCTGTGATGAAATGCAATAGAAGGAATTCCCCATTCTTGACATAATTTATTTGGGCTTGCTGGGTGGGAGACGATGAGAGAATGATAAACTCATAGTGAGAAAATTGATAAAGAGCAAACTCTTTGGCATTTAAAAAAAAAAAAAGAAAAAACAGAAAGAAACACTCATGGTGGGTTACCTGATTGAGGATGTAATATCTACAATATAGTGGCCATGTGAGCTGCACATGCTAATATTTTTTTTACTCCTTTTAACCTCCATCACTGATTGGACTCAATGGAGACCAATAGTAAAATTGAAGGTTAAAATCATTGCAATTGATATTGGGAGACGAAGTTGAGAATCGGGTGAAACTAGAAGGACTATTACTGAAATTTACCTAATAATACACTTGTTTGGTAAACACGTTGACAGTTGTTTTTGTATTGGCACTTGGTAAAACTTCTACTCCGTATCTTCGATTCCACTTCACAGTCGTTCAGAAGTTGTAGTAAGTAGAGAGGGCAATCTTCAAAATTGAAGATCCAAACCCTTCGAAGAACATATCAAAATGCCAATTCAAATCTGTTGCTTGAAACAAGAAGCAAAAAATCATCAGACGAATTGGAAGAAGAAGAAGAAGAGAGAATGGGGAAACATTCGAACCCATTCCAGAAGAACGAGAAGAGATGGCCTCTGATGATTCTTCTCTTATTATTACTCTTCTCTCTCTCTCCACCGCCATTGTCTTCTTCATCAGATCTTCTTCCTCAGATTCTCAGCTTCAAAACCAGATCAGCGTCTCCAATCAAGTCGTCGCGAATCCGTTTGGTTTCATTTCATGAAGTGGAAGCTCGTTCTATTGGTTTCTCACGAGCTCTCCCTTTCTGGTACGTACGTAAAAATTCATCAATCCCCTCTCTCTGTTTGGTTTTTGGGAAAATGAGTCAGACGAGTGAAGGACCGATCGAGTTCAGTCAGTGTGATTTGTCGTAACTTCCTTATTGAATTATCTCTTTCTTCAATCTTTTTTTTTTTTTTTTGGAAAATAAATTTTCCACCCACTTTTTAAATTGCTTCACTCCAGATTTTGTTTTAAAAACAACTTTTTGAAATCCATTTACAAAAAATTGGATTCAAAAAATATTTTTTTTAAATTTTGATAAGCTTTTTGTTTTATTTATTAGATTTATGTATTTGTCTCGACAGGTGAGTTAGAAAAATATTCTGTAAATAATGTAATACAAACTTGAGAAAAGGGCCCAAACTAGGCTGATCAGGGTTTTATGTGTCAATCAATTGAGATCGGTACATAAATATTTTTTTTGATTCAGCCCCATCAAGGCTACATGTTGACATAGAGTACTAATTTCTTTGCGGACTACAACATCTAACTTTTGAATATTTTTTGAGTTTTTAGTCATAGTATGTTGTGCTTTAAATAAATAATTCAAAAGAGTAGCAAAAGCAGAATTTTTCCCTAAATGAAAACAAAAAAAACATGTTGTCCCACATCGGAAACTTAAGGCAGCGGTGTGTGGCATATGATCGAAATGTTGGACAGAACAATGCAATTCGACCACAAGACAACGTGAATAGGTCACCACTCCGGCCTCACTCAGCCTCATACCCCGGAAAGTCCCCGGGCCAATTTCTGTAGAGACATGGTGTTGTTCAGTTTGGGTTTCGAGGGAGATTTTTGGGAGTAATAAGTAGATAGAGATAAAAAATTTATTGGGAACTGTGCAAGGTGGATTTTGAGAACCTAAACAAACAAGGTGGTGGGCTTGGGAACGAGTGAGCTTTGAGTGAGGAATTCAATTGAATCAATTCGCACATTGGTGTGAATGGGCTGAGACGTGTGTGGAGCCTTATGGATTCTCCTGCCGAAGTGGATTTGGCCGATTTGCGCAGTTATTCACGTGGCCCAATTGGGCTAACTGAACGGGGCTTACGATGTTGTGGTCAAACATCGTGCTTGAAAGTTTTGTTAGTTTTTTCCTCTTATGTTTTTCAAGTTTTCAATGTGCCGAGCCGAACAAGTGCTAATCTCTTGTATCCGTCCTTGTATTAGCTTGGTTTGATAGCTTAGCAAGCTTGGAAAAACTTCTCAAGCTTGGTTTGTTCATATAGCAAGCTGATTTTGAACAAAGCTTTTAAGGAACGAGCACGAGCTCGAACTCAAGTGGCTTGGTTCGATTATTGGCCAAATAAGTTGTTTAGAAACTCTTCTTTTTTTTGGTTCTTTTAGTTCTCTACGCATGAATTTTCTGTTGCGAGAAGTGACCTTGCGAGTTGCAACTATATTTCTAGTGCTAAATTATTGCAATGAGTAATATTACAGGCAAAAGATATGACTTTATTGGTATACAAGCTATTAATCCGACGAGGATGAGTGTGTCTTCTATTCTCTATGAATTGCTGCCTCAAGACCTTGACAACTATATCATTGCCATACCTGTTTTTGGGACGTGCGTAGATTCAACACGTTGCGAAGATCACTGTCTTATTCAACTATGTCTCACTAAAATTTTGCAAAGCCAATGATTCTAATTGTATATGAAAAGTTGTGGGTTCTCCACATGTCCGCGACCCGAACGTTAATTTGAAAAGCTTAATATACATCCACCTCCCTGGGTTTCAGATCCTGCGTTCATGTTCAATAGAGGCTATGCATTGAAGAGAAACCTGTTGTTTTTGTCGAGAATGAAATTTTTGCGAGGCTACTTCTAGCAAAGTAAATTTTGTTTATATTATCAGGGATTGCCAACAAAGCTACTTCTCTAACACCATTCAAAGCTTTAATGGTGGAGATAAGTAGTGGTCGTTCCTGTCCATTATCTTTTGGCGACAATTGCTTCTCTCAAGACTATTTTCCACCCACAAACAATTCAATGTCTTTTAGTGTCGATGGTCATTTACCCCATCCACGTATCATTCTTTGTGAAACAACTAAAATCATCTACCGATCATCAAAGCGGTTAGACATGCAAATTTGACTATTAGCTGAGATAATGGGTAGTGATATTGTTAGAGACTCATTGTTTCCAAGTGAGCAGATTATTTTAGCTCTTCCTGTTAGTGGCCAACTTAGAATGAGAAAGAAAGCGTCCTCTCAGCCCCTCTCACCGTCTTTTATTGACTAAACCTTATTAGGTATTTCACTTGAAATGTGAAATAAGCTTTAACCAGAAAGTATATTTGCACAGGTGGATCTTTATTACTAATGGAGCTAGCATTCTTGTTACGAGGTGTTGCTGCAGAAGTTGTTTGGATTACTAACCAGTAACCAGAAACCAACAGAACCAGATGATGTGATTTACAATTTGGAGCATAAATTGTTGGACCGACGTGTACAAGTACTGCAAAATGAGAGTGATAACTTCTTTCAGCATGCATTCGACTTCAAAAAGAAGTGAAGCAACTATGACCATCTACCATGTATCGAAGCAAATTCTCTATAAATACATTGACCAGTTCAATCAAATTCTAAGAATCTAACCAGGGCTGAAGATAATTTGGAGGAGATGTTTGTCCTTGCAACATTATTTACGTTATTAAGAGCAGAAGTTTGTTCATGAACTACAGTCATCAAAATCATCATATCAGCTAAGGCATCAATCTTTTATTATTCTCTTTCAAGTTGTGGGGGTCTCGATTCTGGGGTGAACTCTTTGGCCGTCTGGTTCTGTACGGAGAGGGAGGACTGGCTGAACCTCACCGGAGGTCCAGGAGCACGTCGATCGGAGCCCTGGGAGCGCCCCTGAGAAGGAGGCCGGGGTCCCAGGAGCCCGCCTGAGAAGGAGACCGGGGTCCCAAGACCGCGCCTGAGAAGGTGGCCGGGGTCCTAGGAGCCCACCTGAGAAGGAGGCCGGCACCCTGGGGGCGCGCCTGAGAAGGAGGCCGGGGCCCCAGGACTGCGCCTGAGAAGAAGGCTGGAGCCCGGGGGGCGTGCCTGAGAAGGAGGCCGGAGTCCCTAGAGCCCGCCTGAGAAGGAGCTCGGAGCCCTGAGGGCGTGCCTGAGAAGGAGGCTGGGGCCCCAGGACCGCGCCTGAGAAGGAGGCCGGAGCCCTGGGGGCGTGCCTGAGAAGGAGGCCGGGGTCCCTGGAGCCCGCCTGAGAAGGAGCCCGGAGCCCTGGGGGCGCGCCTGAGAAGGAGGCCGGAGCCCCAGCGGCACGTCTGAGAAGGAGGCCGAGGTCCCTGGGGGCACGCCTGGGAAGGAAGCCTGCACAAGGAACAACCACGTTAGTGCCAAGCCCGGACGGTAATGGTCCGGGAAGGCACTCCGATGGCTAAGTCAGCGACTGAGGAAGAAATATAGTGGAGAACTTAGAGAGAGAAAGTGAGTAAAAAGTGTCCCACCACCGCCCTCTCTTTCAGGTATGTGAGGGAGAGGCATATTTATAGGCGAGGGGGCGCGTGCCCCGCACGCCCCTCGGGGGCCTTACGCGCCCCGTCCCTATCACCGCATTGAATGCAAGGACTGATGTCTGTCCGTCAAGTGGCTCCTCGGCCACTGTTCCCCTCAGGGTCGTTACCTGCTCCTGATATTCCCAACGATCTAGCCCCCCCTGCAGGCGTAGCCTGTGGAGTTGGTGGCTTGCCATGATGCAATGCACGTGGGGTGGTTGAGCCCACTTGGCGAGTTGCTCAGACTGTCAGGCGTGCCTCGATCGAACCCCTGACATCTGACGCGACCCCCCCGGGTACCGAGGTCAATCGACTCATCCCGGGCGGGGCTCGGGAGCCGGCCCCCCGGGGGCAGCTCTGGTCCCCCACGTTGCTGGCCGAGCCGAGGACCCAGGACCCGAGCCAATCTGATCTGCTCCGGCGGAGGTGATCCCCAAGACCCCTGCCCCCCGCCCAAGGGGGGGGGGGGGGGGGGGGGGGGGGGGGGGGGGGGGGGGGGGGGCGTGGCCGAGGACTGTCAGAGGTGCCTCGAACAAGCCCCTGACATCTGATGCGCCCCCCCGGCACCGACGTCAATCGACTCGGTCCGGACGGCGCTCCAGAATAGCCCCCCGAGGGCATATGGTCTTCCTGGTGCAGGCTCCCGAGGGGGAGGAGTCCATCCGAGGCCCCCAAAAGGTGGCCGAGGCCTATACGGACCTCCAGCCGAGCGCAGCTTCCCGAGGGGGAGGAGTCCATCCGAGGCCCCCAAAAGGTGCCTGAGGCCTATACGGACCTCCAGCCGAGCGCATCTTCCCGAGGAGGAGGAGTCCATCCGAGGACAAGCCTTTTGCCTAGCGCTCCGTCCGAGCGCTCTTGCCTAGAGCCTTCGCTTGGCGGATGAGTCCTCCTAGCGGCTGAGGCTAGTATGGACGTTGGTTCTCTAGGACCTTTGTGGGAATAGAGCCCCTACACAAGTCATCTTTGCAAAGGGTCAAAAAGCTATAGATACATCTCTTAAAGCTGATTTGGTTATTTTAAATACTGCTGTTACTGGGAAATGGCTGGACGCTGTTCTGAAGGAAAACATACCTCGTGTCCTTTCCAAGGTTTTATGGTGGATTCATGAAAAGCGAGGGCATTACTCCAAAGTGGAGTATGTTAAGCATCTCCCTTCTGTTGCAGGTGCTATGATTGACTCGCGGCAGAATATTGGAAGAACCGGACTAGCGATCGCTTAGGGTATCCTTGTTACTCCTATATTTATATATACCTTCTGTGGCATGTTGCTCATTTTGTTGGCAGATTAGTCTGTCATTCTAGCGTCAAATGCACACACAAACTAACCTATATTGGATGTAGTGCTGTACATGTCTTACTCAGGTTGCTTTGTTTGATGTGCTGCATGAATAGATTTTATGGTTTATCCCATATCTGTAGTGTTTGCCCATTGTGGATTTGTTAGGCTGGTCCTGTGATTATTGCCCAAATGCATCTTGATTTCCCCTTTTGCTAGTATTTACTGCAAAAAGGGGCGTGCCATACATTCTGTTCTCCAATTCCAGCATCAGAGCTGCGTGTACTGCTTCTAGCATAATGTCTAATTATTTTTTTGTTTTTCCCATCTTTTGGTTGAGCATATAAATGAACTAGCTGATGGACACTTGAGGTGTATAGGACCTAGTATCTATGTTGTACATTCTGAAGAATTTTCAACACGAGTACAAATGAGATATCGTGGATTTAAAGGCAAATGAAGTTCAAACTTAAAAATGTCACACATGCCACATGCCATGCCAGTATATTTTCCATGGTCTTCCGTTTAACATTTTCCACTCTTCATCTATTGCAGAAAGCCAGAAATAGTTATTGGTGCTCCAGCAGTGTCTTGTTATATACGTAAACACTCAACAATATTAAATGAAGTTGTAAGGAGCACACCCCTATTTGAAGTTATTTTTCCACCATCTATAATGAGGAAGGCTGGCATATTAGAAACCGACTGACTCCAGGATACATGAACTCCAGACCACATTTCCTGATGTTTATCTTATTGTCAAAGAACAAACTTTTGGATGCTTCTCGTTATGTGAACCATATTTCTATTACAAGATGAGGAAATGCAGAAATTTTTACTGGGAGTTTATGTTTCTATTTACTGCTTAATTGCAGCATCTTGTTATCATCTGTGCGTGATATTTTTATTTCACTTTTACATGGTGCAGGATTAAAATGCCTGAGACATATGTTGTGCACATTGGAAATAGCAAAGAATTAATGGAAGTAGCCGAAAACAGCTTGGCTAAACGTGTTCGTCGCAGCATCTCTGGGAATTCCTTGGAGTGCAGGATGAATCTGATCTTTGCAATCATCAATAGTATGCTTTTCATGTTAATGAGAGTATATTTTCGGTCCTTTCTCATGTTTCATCAATTTTTTAGCTAATATTGCATGCCACACTTTGCTGCTTGTTTGTTGCACTTTGCACAGAAAATCCTTTGTGTTCGGTTTTGGGTAGCCATTGTAGTTGATGCTATTTCGATTTCACATCTAATTATGTAGATTTTGGCAATTGCTAGTTTGATTTTCAAAGTCAAATAATATTCTACACAAGCAAACTTCTAAAATTTGGTTTGCAGTGTATGTCTGGTGAGGCAATCCCTGAGTGGTATTCATCATCCCAAACATCTTTCGCTTAAAATACACAGATTTTCAGAAGTAGGTTCTCCTGGCTTTCTGATTTAAGTAAGAGTAACTTCGAATTTGATGGAAAGAAAGTGTAGAATTGCAGTGTTACTTGTTTTCCATGTTTTTATCTCGCTGTGCTTGTATTACAATTTTTGTCTCAATATGTTGAGAAATCTGTGCCATGATTCCAAATCCATTGAGCTTATGATTCATGTGCGCCTTGTAGTTTCTGAACACTAGGCACCTTGTAAATGCAGGTGTTTCGCTGGGAAAGGTCAGGATTTATTAATTTCTCCGATCCTTCCATGAAAGCTTACAGCTAGTCCAAGAGAAGAAGCTACAAGTGCCATCAATACACGCAATGGTAGTGGGAAGTGACATGAATGCTCAGACCAAGTTTGAAACAGCACTGTGTAACTTTGTGGTAGAGAAAAAATAAAAGATCTTGTTCACTTAGTCAATATAACCGTGAATGTAGCTCCCTGTCTGGCTTCAATTGATGTTCTTGTCCAGAACTCCCAAGTACTTCTGCTGATATGTGGTGTCAATGCGTATTGAATAGAATCTTACCTTAGGAATATTTTTTTGTGCTTTTTGACAAGTACCTGTAGATCTTTTCTTTCATTTTCAGTAACTTCTAGGCTTCTAGTTCTTAATTCAGGAGCGAACCACCTTCTAACTTGCTCTTAGAATAAGGTTTGACCTAGAAATTGGCAAAAGTAAACTTTGATGAAGTTGTTAAGAAAAAAGGGTCGTTTAGTTGTCACTCGTGGTAATTATTGTTGGGGATTTCAAACCCCAATCCCACTGCAACGGAAGCGCAAACAAAAAGATGATAAACAATCAAGCACAACACAAGAACACACAATATTTTACGTGGTTCCCCAAATCGGGTACGTCCACGGGAGAGAGAGATATCTTCACTATATTTGGAAAAATAGAGATACAATGTGACGTGAAAAAACCCACCCAAAGAGCATCTAACACATGGCTCTAAACATAGTTTTTCACTCACCACCCACACTCTATTTTTCCTCACATTTTCTCCTCTCAAACTCACAACCGGAGCACGTGGCAAACCCCCCACGGGCTGCCTTCCCTTGTGCCCCTCTCCGTTGCTCTCAAACTGTTACTCTTCTCATCTCACTTTCTTCTCTCCACTAAACACACACACACACACACACACACATATATATATATATAGGCAGTTGTACAACAAATAAGGGGAGCCCAAAGGACACTTGAATTGCCGAGATGGTTCTGGAACCCAACACCACAAATGCTCCTCCCAAAGCCATTACAATTTCCTCCGAAACCATTCACCTTTCCCATGCAAAACTACTGCCATTTATCACCACCAAAACAATCCTCATTGGAAGGCAGATTAATGCCATTCAAAATTCTTCCTCTTTTTTTTTTCTTTCCAAGAGTATTAACACATGGGCAAAAATCCCAACAATTATAGCATAGAAAATGCTATAGATTTGTTTAAAAGCGTGGAATCCAGCCTAATAGAAGGGCTATTCCACTTTGATGTAAACGGTGAAAACCCGATGAGATTTTGCACGTGCCATAAACCTAGCAACTTTTCCTAATGTAGTAAATTTGTTATGATCAAATTCATATTTTGTAGGACGTGTTTCTTGCATAATAAAGGGCTGCATTTGGGAATCGTTTTTAAGCATAACTTCAGTCATGGCGTCAGATTAACCATTTGTTTTAGACTTTTGGTCCATTTTTCACTGCTGACGTTTAACTCTTTAATTGTGTTTAGGCTCGGGGAGAGTGCTTTGGGAGGATTACCATTGAAGCTATGGCCTTTCAACTGCCTGTATAGGGGAGCCCTTTACAAAATTTCTGATAAATTTTGG
This sequence comes from Vaccinium darrowii, assembly GCA_020921065.1. Classification (NCBI taxonomy): domain Eukaryota; kingdom Viridiplantae; phylum Streptophyta; class Magnoliopsida; order Ericales; family Ericaceae; genus Vaccinium; species Vaccinium darrowii. The sequence goes on from CM037155.1 coordinate 575,179, forward strand.
AGTACTACTTAATTAGACCAATGTGAAAGAGACAATAAAAAGAGCAAGGAAAAAGAAAGGCAAATTATCAAATACGGTTGGTCCTAATTTCAAATTGCTTCTTGATGAGGGGAGCGATTTTGACAAGAAAGTTGGCCCCAAAACTTTGTCTGGTATGAGGAAGTTCTATTCTCACAGGACCAATGTCTGAAAGTTTTGTGGACTAGGTCAACATGAACTTGGTTATGGATGTTGGTTATACATCCAGCTGCGGAATTCTTCTATTCTGTGTACAAAGACAGGGGACAAGCAAAAAACTCATCTTTCTGCTATTTTTTATGAACTAGTTTATGACCTTGTTTACAAGGCGACATTGACTCAATGAGCATTTAATGCTTCATGTTTGAGAGTCATGCGTAGTTAATTACTATCAAGGGAAAATCATGAAATCCAAGTGCTAGGAAAGTTAAAACATTAGAAATGATGTCAATTGTCCTTCTCAGCCTATACATTGGGGGTATGTTGTAAACTCTCGTATTTTTTGTGTGTGATTTTTAATTCTGACAGTTGGGATTTGAGTCATTTTTCATTGAAGCAGTTTGATCCTTTCATGGAGGTATATGTATTGGTCAGCTATGTGGAGACGCAAAAGAGCACGCATAATTTCTTCTTTGACTTAGCATTTTCATTTTCCAGGGTACAGCGGGGGGAGGCACAATGGAAATCGTGGTTAATGGAACAACTGTGTGGTTGCATCCAGATGGGAAAGAGGGAGTGACGCCACTGGTAGAAAATATTGTGAAAATGGCCACCCATGTTGAGAGGCAGCTGACCATGGGAAAGAAGGGGTATGAGAGGGTGAAAGAAAGGTTTTTGGAACACCACATGTCACAAAGAATTGCGTTGGTTCTAAAGGAGGTTTTGCGCATGTCAAACAGCAACTCTTAAAATCTGTGGGAATTTTGTGTTGACTGCTAGTATATAAATTCATATTCAATGTCACTGCCTTATTGCTACTACACTGGAGATGCCTTGTTTGCTGCTATTCAGGAGGATGATATGATTGATCCACTGCCTTGTTACTGCTGCGTTGGGATGCTAGCATAGTTTGGATCACATCTTTGTTGCATTGGGAGTCTTTAGCGCTCCGGGAAATGATGGGGGAAATCCACTGCATATGAAGGATATGGAAAGCACACCTGGAGATTTCCTTTTGCTTAGTTTTGTTTGGTTGATTCCTTGTTAACCAGTATTTTTCCCCTTTGGGTCCGTGGATGCATATGATTGTCGTGGGGTGGGACCAACCTCGTTGGGATGTCCCTTCACGTTGTAATGCCTTTTGTCATGGCCCCTTTAATCTTTGTAATGCTTTTTCAAAGATTAATAAAATTCTTTTTTGCTGTTCAAAAAAACTCTTAACCTTCACTTACTTGCGGATCAAGCGTGTCATGATCTTCCGATTCTACTTTTGCTTTGTTGTCATGGAAGGAAGTTCTATTGTAGACAGGCCTTAGCGTTGAATTCATTGTCACTTGCAATGTTTCGTCACTAGTGGTTCATTATAATTCATTCTTTTGAAAATTTTGTCCATATTTTCGATCCTTTTCTACAATGTTTCATGGAATCTCTCTTGTTTTAAAATTGAGTTGGTGAAATAGTAGTTGTTTCCTTCCGATAAAAGCAAATAGTAGTTGATTTCCATTTTGAAGGTGTAATAAATTTTAGACTTTTAATTTCCGGTGCTATTCCAATTCTCAAATTGGGAATTATTTTTGGCTCATAAATTTGAGGTGTACCCAGAGGCCAAAAGCATTCTCAACATGCTGGAACATTTGAAACACTGAATTGCAGGAGGTTTCTCTTTTGCAATGTTTTGTTCTTTTCAATTTCGTTTTTACTGGGTGGATGTGGGAACAATTTTACAATATCTTAATGAAATGAAAGATTTTTGATGAATGAAATCAAAGTCCTGTCTTTTGTTTTGCTACGTAACGGTCACTCATATCGAAAGTGGTTTGTAGAAATATTTTTTGTCAATTTTTTTTTTTTTGAGACATTAAAACCTTAAATATAACCATGAGAGAATAGTGTTACCATTAGTTAGACACCTAATTTAAGGCAGCCAACATATAAAACCACCTAGTTCCAAAAAATCACTGAGACTTGAGAGTGATCCTAAAATACAAGTAAAAATTCCTGTAATTTTTGACAGAAATTTCAAAGCAAGAAACAAGGATTAGATTTGAACCGGAAGGAGCAGTCACATCTGTATTATCTATCCCAACAACTAATACTCTAGATTTATTTAAGAGTCTTATAGATAAGTTCTTGCTGGTAAGAGTTTTTCAAAAAACCAAAATATCATTGAATGCGTTTTTAAATGATCGAGATTGCACGAACTGATCTCTACAATCTAAATCAAAACTGCAGAGTAACTATTTTCCAAGGTTATCCAGTAATTAAAGAAATCTAGCTAGATAATTAACTTCACATGATTCTCAATCATACAAATAGAATAAAGTAGCCACTCAATTACATAGGATGATCATAACATTTTGCAAATGCATTTTACTAGTGTACAGCTTTACACAAGTAATGTGGCTAAAAGCCAATCTTTTAGTGCTTCCACTTTGGGCCACCAAATTCTTAACTTCTTTCTAGAGTCTCTTTTTGATATCTAACCAATTGGAGATACGATGGCCTTTCTTATAAAAAATAGCTGAACCATACGTGGACTTGATCAGATCCTTGATGAGAGGAAATTGAAAAGTCCTCAAGCTCACAAGTATGAAGCCCAATATAACTACAGCTGGAATATGAATCCATACCTTGTTTTCTCCAAACACAAGATAGAGTGCGGCACTAAAGGCCGTCAACGTGAATAATATGGAGAGGATGAGCCAAGCCAGACCAAGAGTAAATTTACTGGGTAAGATAACGAGAAAATCTTCTTCTGCATAGCGAGAACTGAGGACGGACAAGAACAAGAGCAAGGAAGCAATGGACGAGAAAAGAGCGCACTCGTTAAATATGCCAAAGATTGTGAAGGCTGACTGTTGGTTTAAATTTGGTAGACCATTGTTGTTGTTTCCACCCGGTACTTGTAAGGCAGCCGCAAATGCCACGGTAGCAATGATAGATGCTATGATTGTGCATGAACTTGCGGTATCTTTCATCCACTTCTCTCCTTTTTCCACCAATTCTTTGTGGGCATCGCTAAACACTAGTGCGGGTGTCTTACCTTCTTTGTTCCTCTCTTCTCTATTTTTTGGAAGTACAAGACTTTCAACTTCCTGCATAAATCAGGGAAGCTTAAAATTGCAAAGTTGCATCTATTTCCACGAATGGAAAGTTCTAATTTAATTATAACCCAGAATCTATAACTAGCCTTAACGGTAGAAAATTGTGCCGAGACATCTCGTTTGCGGAAGGTTTGATTATGCCGAACATGAAAATTAGTGCTTCTTCGGATGTTCCTAGAGCAATATTCCACAGCAATCACCAATTAAGCAATTACCGTATCTACATTGTTTGGATAACTGACTAACATAAATGCAATGGGCTTCACTATATGAACTAATCATTTTCATGTTGAGCGGCACCACGTAGGGTGTCCCAAAAAAATTGAAAAAAACCAATAAACCAGACCGAACCGTTCTATTTGTATTTGATTAATGGTTTAATGAATTGGCTCTGGTTCTAAAAATGTGCGAACTGAGTATTTGGTTTGGTCTGTAGTTCTATAATTGAAAATCGTGGTTCGAATCGAATTAGACCGTTAATCTTTCTATCTATATTTATTTATTTTGCATCAATATATCTATCTTGCTGCTAATTGTTTTTATTACTACCATTTTCCTATTGGTGTTCAATTGTTTCACTGTATTTAGTAGTAATTCTATAGTATTTTGTAAGCCTACTAGATTTATTTTGAGAGCTGGTTTTATGATAGTAGTTTTACAAAGAAGTTGCAACAATTTTGTGGATAAATTCAGTTTTCAACGCTAACAAAATATGCTGTTAGTTGTTTTTAAAAACTAGTGATATGTTATTCAAATTTTTTTGGCAATTTTTGGATGCTAACATAAATTAAAACGTAAAATCGAACCAAACCAGTCCCGTCTAATGGATTGGTTGTGGTTTGGTTCCATTTGTGCAATAATCTGGTTACGATTTTCTATTGCTCAGAACCGTTAGCTGTGATTTGGTTCCTGGATTTCTATGAAACTGTCTAATCCGGACAATGTACACCCCTAGCACCGAGTGAGAATGTCCCCAAGAAAACCCAATTAATATAAAATGAAAGGATGTGGGAATTAGAATAGCTAGCAAAAGTATATGGAAATAGAAAATTTGAATTGATCAAAATAACAATTCAAATTTTCTATTTCTACATCTAAAATATGTATACCCTCATCTTCTGATCTCACTTCTCCTTGTGGATGCACATGTCCCTGCTAAAAGAAATGGAATAACAATCTTTTGTTTTCGTATAGTTGCCCACCAGAAAGGTATGTAAACGTGCAAAGGAATGTGAGAGGGGATGTAAGATTAATTAATCTGATATGCGCGTAAGCTGGCATAAGACACTCTATATTTTCAAAAACTGAAAAATGGCCGTATGTAAAAGTAACTTCATTACCGCTCCCTGCTTGTGACTTGTGAACTAGTGCCAATGGCATCTCCAATGATTTGTCATCTTTAATTAGGTAACCAACTAAATTTGACTAGCCATTAATTTGTCATCTTCAGGTCATTTGAAAGGAAAGATTTCCTTGAACCACTGCAATTCACTCTGCATGTGTAGAGCTGCATTGAGTCTGCGATAGGCTTGTTCTGGAGATGCCGCATACCCAGCCAAATGAAGAGCATTGTTGTTGCGATCGTCCCCTTTTGATAAAACCATGGCCCTAGACTCTTCATGTTGGTATATGAGATTGAACACCTTTTCTTGGCGGAACACAATAGCCTGCTGGAAAATTGATTGCTTCTTATCGTTTTCAAGATAAACTGCATAAGGGTATACCCGCAAAATTTCTTCAACGATTTCATGAATTCCCGTCGATGATGCTCGTTCTAATGGTAGCCGAAAATTCCTATCTGCTTTAAAATAATAGTCTGGGTCCATAGCTAGCTCACAAAGGAATTTGAGAAGATCAAATGCTTGATTGTGTAGCAATTTTTTCTCTCGGATCACTCGGATGGGCTTAATTATCCATATCTGATCTGCAGTGTTAAAATTGTTAACTATGATGCCTGCAGTGTTAAAATTGTTAACTATGATGCATGTAAGCAATAACAGTGCATACTAGTCTAGCATGTGAGTGAAAATGGACTAGGCTTTCCTTGAAATTAGGTAACCGAATAAGTTTGACATGATAAAAGAAAATTTGCAAACTGTTGTATTATGGTATGAGCCTTCTTGTAACTGGAAAAATAAATTAAAAAAAAAGCTCCAACTTTGACAGCAAGATATATTTTGGGGTGGAATAAAGTACAATAGTATAGAATTCCTATTTTATCCGTAACATAATCTGATTGCTCTCTGTTGCGTACCACCACCATCTTCAACCATGGGATCATAGGATTCTCTGAAGACAAAATTAAGGTGAAATTCCACAGAAACCCACCCATCTATGCCTCTTAGACATGGAGACTCCATAACATTTAAAAGCGCTTAAACACACCCCTTGATTTCTTTTCGCCTCTTCACCTCTAATTTGCATTCCTATGTCGACCACCGTGTTTTCTTCTTCCTCTTCACCCCCTCCTCAAACCTTAACCCCAATTTCTCTAATTCCCTAATCTGATCTCCCTTCCATGTCAGCTTTCTCTACTCAGCTATTTGACTGAGACGTTAGTCAACTAGACATAATCTGTTACCAATTTGACAAATTTTAATTGCAGGGGTGTCCTTGAATAACCCATCAATTGTTTAGGTATCTAATTGAGGTTTAACGAAATTTTGGTGTCTATTAGACATTGAGGTCAAAGTTGGGGGTATTCCCCCAACTGGAAATTGAAAGCTAAGTGACAGCAGGCCTCTTACTGGGTCAATATAATTTGAAGTTTTGAACCCACCTTCTACTTTACGCAATAAAGACTTCTCAAAAAAAAAAAGGCATCGTGCTCTTATTCATTTCTACACAGAGTATGCAAGAAAATAGCAACCAAGCCTTTCTCTTCTTTTTTTTTTTTTTTATAGAAAATTTATGAAGAACAAACTAAGCATGTCATCCCTCCCGGATAAAGGAAAGCCTTACTCATTAAAATGCAATTCATCCAAAATCCTTACCGAATAATGTTTCAATGACTTTCAAAAAGAGAGCATGCAGTTTCTTCCTCACTGCATAAGCCCAGCAGCCCCAACCTCCTATCAAGAGAGAGAGATTGTCATGGCATCAAGTGATTTCTTTTAAAGGCCAACAAAGCGTAATCTTATCATTGTACAACAAAATCATAAAAAATGTACAACCAAAAAGAGAATAAGCAGTCTATAAAATTGTAAAAGGTATGACTCCAGCTTTACACGTATGGAAGTCGATTAGGTACTTAATGTTGTTTGAATAACTTGATTTTTTAGAAAAATGACGAAGAAACAAAAATTTAAAGGATAAACAATTCAAATTATGAAAATAATATCTCCGATGGCTTTCATTTAAGGACCATTAGAGATCAAGCCTTTATTATTTTTTGAACTCAAAACAAAGCTTAGGACAAGGTTTGAGTTTTAAGTTAATATTTTTTATTATATTCTTACTAACAATATGCAACAATACAAGTGAACTAATATCAAATAACGCCACCTACCATTCCAAATCTTGGCTCCGCCACTTGTTTCAAGAATAACAAAAATAAAGTTCAAAGGAATGGAAAGAGATAACAAGTTCAAGATTTCACCATTAACCGCCCCGGAATTGTTGCTCGCAAGACGAGCCTCTATATCCCCTCTACTATGGTTGTCTGTAGTGTTTTCCAACTCCATACCTTCATTTTTCTTTATCTTCATTCCTTCATGGAAAACCGAAAATTGTTAGGTGAATCATGCTAGTGTAAATTAGATTTTGGTGCATAATTAATTTGACCTTAGCAACCTAATAATTCTCCTAAATCGGGCGGCGAATTCAGCTGTAATTTAAATATTAGATATTGTTGGTTAACCCATGATTTCAACAGGGATTAAACTTTAAGTTATAAGTAATCTGTCATTTATAATACTTAACATTTTACATTTCAAGAAAAAAATTCCGATGCGCAGAAGCGCATTGAACTTAATTACAACCATGGTGGCAAGTTCAGCTGCAAGATGCTGCGCAAAAATGGTAAATGTTTAAAGACGAATTACTCAATGCGCTAGCTATAAGCAGGGATTTAAACTAACACTAATTCTTTAGATTTTGGTCAAGTAGAAGTGGCAATAATTCATAAAACAAATAAGCGTCCAAACTTAGTCATTTATCAACTGCAATTAGCTTGGCTTGATCAAGAATCCATTTCATCCTAGTCAAGTAGGAGTACTTTCAATATTTTGAAGGGTTTTGAACCAATGCTTTCGTTACAATTGATTTGAATTTTGAAATGGTTTCAAGATTGAATTGATATGAAATGCACCGAATGTTGGTTCTCCTTCTCGCGGGCCTGATTTTTTCAGGGTTGTTTTTCATCTATTTGAGCCGAAATAAGATAAACACATAAATTAGTCAAGGACGGATACAAGGGCGGGTTAACCTAGACGACCACCCCACAAGTTTCAATTTTTTTTTAATTATAAATATAAGTAATAATCTTTAAGAAAATTGACAACTACATAGGTTTGTCCGCCCAACTAAATGTTGCTAGAGTGTTCGCCCAACCCACACTCGAATCGTGCATCCGTAAGGCCCTAAAATCAGCCATAGAGAAAATTGCAAAATAAGTAGCAAACAGAGAGGAAATTAAGGAGACAAACTGGAATAGATAAATTCCTGCAGGAAGTTGAAGTTGTTTCCACTTTTGAATGAAGAAGGAGTTCCAGCCAATGTAGCCAAAGCATGAAATTTGGGATGAAATTTGGGACCATCTTCGTCGTCCAGATATGCCAACCAATGGTTTTCCTTAAGCAGTTTTAGAGCAATGTCTGTATGACTCGGAAGAATAAGAGTTAGCTAAGGGAATAGTTAATTTTCTAAACTATAATGTAGGAGTAACTAAAAAAGGAAAGGGCTAAAAACATCTCACTAAATAGCTGTTGTTGTTAAGGTTGGAAAAATATATTGATTGTGTGAAAAGTATAAAAATATATGAAAGCAGTATAAAAAGTTTATTGGAGTTGGCTTTTTTTTTTTTTTCTTTCTTTGTGGTCATCAATTCATAATGTTCTATATGTAAAAATTCTGTTTAATAGAAATAAGTAAAAGCTATCAAATAATATCAATATTACATATAAAAACAATATAAACTTAAAAATAAAAATTATCTTTTGAGATGTTTAGAATAGTGAAAATTAACATGAAACTTGGAACGGATGAATTAAAACAAGAATATTTCCGATTGATCCTTTCAAGAATAGCATCATTTTATTGGTCATATGTGAATTAAAAATGCTAGGTATACAGTCACCATGTCTAATTACAACTCCAAACCTCCTATGTGCTTTTCACTGTTTTATTGACAATGGTGTCCGGACTGTTTTATGCGCACTTTGACTTGTTCCTTTTCCGGTTTAGTTAAAGGCATACCATCCATGCCGAGACTAGGGGATTCACAAAAAAATTTCTTTTAGTTTGAGCCCAAGAATCAAACTCATAACTACCAACCAACCGTATAATAAAATGGATTTTGTTAATATGTGCTCTTAAGGCACATGATAATGTTCATTAAACGAGCCTAATTAAACCCACTTTTGTTAAAATAGTGAAAGTAGTTTGTTGCTCGTGTTTCAAACTTATATAAATCGTGCAAACAAAGACAAATAAATGAGTTAATGTAATCCTTATCATATGTCTATGAAGCACATATTAACAAAATCCTAATAAAATTTACTTACCGTGTAGTTGGCTTTGTGTGAGCTGATACAAAATTCTGAACCATGAATCCACACTCAGGATGTAGTCGTCTGTGACCTCCATCAACCAGTTAACCATCTTCCTGTCCCCGCGCTCAGCAGCATAGAACAGAGCTGCCTCTCCGGAATGGGTCTCCATATTGGGCAAAGCCTGGTTCTTCTCCACTAGCAGTTTCGCCACCTCAAGGTTGCCGAATCCGGCCGCCGTGTGTAGGGCAGTCCGGCCGCCGTTGTCGCGTATGGCGAGGTCATCCGACGACATCTTCTCCACTAATTTCTCCACAAAATCCTTTCCCCCAACCCTTTTAATGGCCACGATGAGCGCCGTTTCTGAGTCGCCTGTAATGCGGGTCCTCACTGCATCTGGCTCTTCTTGTATGAGATCATCAGCGGTTTTCCAATCACCTTTGATTGCGGCTTTGTACAGTTCCAAATAATGGAACAACCTGTAGTCTTGCTCTGCAAAAGAGATTGTCGTTAATTGATCAACAATAAGCAAACTGAAGTTTTAATGCTGCTAATCCTTTTCTCAATTACTATTACAGTGGTTCGAATTCGACGAAGGACAAACATTTCAAATGTAAGTGAACTTCAGGACTCTGTAATTATTCGTGGTATACTCAAGCTAGGCTAGACATTTGATTATAAAAAAAGAAAGAAATGAAGAAAGAGAGAAGAGGTTTCGAAATGGTATGGAACGAAATAAACTATTTTTATTGATTTAGTTTAAACAGATTACGAAGTTTAATTAGTTGAATAATTTTAATTGATGTCGCTTTTAAAAACTAAATTCCTTCACTTCTTTAACTTCAACAGATTAAAATGAATTTTTTTCCCCCTTAATCGACTCATAGAAGGACTTTACTCCACATTCGTAACATACGAAAAATAATTGTACTCCACTTTATTATATATGTCCATCGGTCATTTAAGTTTGTTATTGTGACCGACCCTAAATTTGACACCCGATATTTATAAAAAAAAAAAAAGGAGAGGCTATTTCCTTTATGGGATCTATTTTGATTTTTATTACCTGTAAAAATGGGATATTTCATATTTGTGTTGCCTTGTCTTGTAGAACTCCCTCCGTCTGGATTTGTTAGTCCGTTTTGGGGATTCCAACTTTTGCCCATTACTTTTTGTGTTTGTTATTTTCACATCATCAAAAATAATTTTCCTCGATTTTATCCTTTGACTTTTGAAAATGGACAAACATTTTCGTAGGGGTGCTCACGGTCCGGATCGGTCCGGATTGGCATGAATCCAATCCTAATCCGCGAGTCACGGTTTTTTGAAAATACAATCCGTGTCCGATCAAAAAGTCTCACGGTTCGGTTCCAATCCGAACCGCGAGTCACGGATCGGTTCCGGATTAATCCGCGGATTTTCAACTTATTCGGAAAAAAACAACAAACAAAGGCAATAAGGCACTAGCAAGTAGCAAATGCACCAAATAGAAAGTTCAAAGTTGAAAATCCCAATAAAAAACAACAAAGGCAGTTAGGCAAATTGTTATATAACTGAACAAACAAAGGCACAAACTTATATTACCACAAAGGATAGCAGATAGTTACTTCCGGTTCACTCACAAAGACAATAGCAGATAGTTACTTCCAGTTCACTCACAAATAGAGAATATATATAGTAACACTTATAATACTTTACCTCCCTAGATTTTATAGAGATAACAATATTCGCACCATAACTCCTACAACAGTACAACCAAACTGTAAGTCTGCTAAATTAACAATATCTATATAACTATAATTATAAAAGTGATAAAATTATATATAATAAAAATCTCACGGTCCGGATCGGTTAATCCACGGTTTCAAAATCAAAATCCGTGTCCGATCCAAAAGTCACGGTTTTTTATTTTTTGAATCCGTGTCCGGACCATTAATCCACGATTAAAATCCAAAAGGTACGGATCGGTTCGGTCCGGACCGGATTCACGGTTCACCGGTTTTTTTGAGCAGCCCTACATTTTCGGACTTGAAAAAGTATATTTGTGGACTAACAAATCCGGACGGAGGGAGTATTACTTTTGTACTATTACTATGTGATGGGCAGAGTTGTCATTCAGTCTTAGTGTCAATTAGAGAACTGTGTGTGTGCACGTGGAATAGCAAGACAAGGAAACCGTGAGTTAAGGGGATCCGGATCCTCTATGAGGATTTCTTTGTGAGGATCTTGTGAGGGTTTTCTTGTAGACTTGACAACACACCAAAAAGGAGATCTAATGGCTCACAACCTCCTTCCTTATTTCTAAATCAAAATTCTTGACTATATATGATTATATTTTCACTGAAAAAATTCCTGTGTAAAATATATTATGAAAATATTATTCAAACACTTTTATGTATTCCGTTTATAATCCAAAATTTATATTTTAATCAAAGTACTTCTCGACATCTGTTCCAAAAAATTCTTTGTTTTATTAGATTTCTATCACCTGATCAATTGGATAATAATGTTTGATTTTATGATTGAATTTTTTTTATAATCCAAAATTTATATTTTTTATAGTCCAAAATTTATATTTTAATTAAGAACTTTTCGACATCTGTTTCGGGAAATACTTTGTTTTATCATATTTCTATCACCTAATCAACTGGATAATAATGTTTGATTTCATGATTGAAATTTTTTGTCAATAGAGGATCAATATGATGTTCAAAAAAAAAATTGAGGATCAATGTCAGCCACATATGAGATGAACAAATAAAATAGAAATGAATATTGGTTACGAGGGTGTTTGATCTGAGTCAATTATCATTTAGATTTTGAACAAAATATATTATGAAGATATTATCCAAACACTTTTACGTATTCCGTTATAATCCAAGGAATTTTTTCAGTGAGAATATAATCAGTCCAAGAATTTTGATTTAAAAACAAGGAAGGGGATTGTGAGCCATTAGATCTTTTTTTTGGTGTGTTGTCAAACCTACAACAGAACCCTCACAAGATCCTCACAGAGAAACCCTCATAGAGGATCCGGATCCGAGTTAAGGAGCCATGGGCCAACCGATCAATACTGATATGATATCCCATTCCGACAAGATTTCAGTATGTTCTTAACGATGGTGATGCCTACATGTTTAACGGTGGTGATCTTAATTAAGGTATCGGAAGTATATAATATACGCTCTAAATTTCCGGAGTGTTTCCTTTGTGGTCCTGCCTTCAATTCAACATTTTTAGCAATGGAATGAATAATAAAAAGCTCCAAATTTTCAATTTTTTGACCTAAAAGTAACAAATTTTTTAGTTCTGACAAAAAAAAAAACTTTTCTTTAAAATAGTAGAAAACAAATGCTTAACTCCGTTCCAAAAGACAGTCCAATCGGAAAAACAAGGACTTCAAAATGTATTTATAGCAAAAAAATATCAAGATTTTATTCACACAATAAAGATCATCAATATCTACTGATATGTGAGAAAAAGTTTGAATTTTTTGACAAAGATGTTTTTTTTTTTTTTTTTGAAACTCTCTTTTTATGGACCAAACTCTCTTTCTTGAAACAAAGGGAGTAGATCTTAATAAATTTACACTTTTTGATCAAAACAACTCCTCTAATGGTTAAATAAAATTATTTTATTGAAAATAAGTCAGAGTTGATAGTTCTATTACTATTCAACATCAAAAAAATGGTGAATTTTTAGATATAAGCCTCTCTTGACTCATGTCATCAGGTGTTTGGATAGAAAATTATTGATTAAGGGTGCCAGTGAAACACACGTAAAAACCATACGGGTTTATTGTTACTTCTTTATACATGAGGGGTATCCTTCATTAAGACACACCTCCGGGGTATTAGTGAGATTTACCCATAAATGCAGTCGTTTTAGATTTAATTTTTTTTTAAACTCGTGTTTTAGATTTAAATTACTTACCTAATAAATATGTTCACGCTATACGACGAATATTTAACTCTCCTACTTCTGCTAATATTTCAAGGTATTCTTGTCTTTTTCTACAACGTCACAAAAAAAAAAAAAATTTATATAAATTCAGCCCTACTATTGGTCGAGATTCAACTCGATGAAATCTTATTTGTATTTCTTAAGATATTAGATGTATATCTTCTACTGTTATTCTTACTTCTGTATTCTTAATTTTTCTGTATTATGCCCACTATGTACTTTTAAAATTAGAATCATACGTATCCAAATTAAGTATTTAACTGTTACCTCAACATAGTCCGCGTAGGGATGAGCCCAGTAAGCCCTCGGGCTTGGGCAACCCCCGAACTTGGGAAACCATAATAAAAACGTTTTAAAGTTATATTTAAGTATGATTAACTTTCCCAAATTATTGCAAAGTGCTTCTGTGGTTTCTTGGTCACCATATGCTGTTAAGATTAAGCGTAGCAGAGTTCAAATCTCATCCCCATTGTTTTTTTGACTTTGCCTTTTTTCAGGCCCCTCTTTCCCTTGAATTTTTCTATTTTTGTGATTTTATGGCTTGTTTTTTTCCCCTATCAAGCCACATTATTGCAAAAATCAAATTACGTAATTACTTTGTTACAAATTTTGCATGCAAGAAACAAAACAGTAATCTACAAGTGATATGTTCTTACATTTGATTAAAATAATTTTTCCCAATGGTGGAAAATTAAAAAAAAAAAAAAAATCAGGTGCACTAACATGGTTTATTATTATTTTTTTCACACGAATCATAATTAAAATTTGAAGCAAACATTTTATTTATGATATAGTAAAACATGGCGTAAAAGTAAAAGAAGATGTCTTACCCCTTCAATTTCATCTATGCTATAATTCCCCAACCAGATCGTCAGAATGAAACAAACAAAAAAAACTTTAAAGATGAAATTGAAGTTTATAAAAATATGAGGACCAAATTGAGATCTTCATGTAACTCTAAAGATGAAAATCAACCATTGAATGATATAGAACCAAATTGAAACCTACCCTTAACTGTAGGTAAAAAACTAGATACGCCTCATCTTAATTTACTGAGTTCCATTTTTATAAATGTTCTTGCTTTATTTTACCAATGGTAGACATGGACCAATTACTCCATGGATTTAGAACACTGCCACGTGGTACACTCTCATATCCAGTATCCACCACATATTATGTTGGATCATACAAAATGTGTAGTGGACATGGGTGTTGGGGCACCACATGGCGGTGCCCCAAAACTATGAAATAATTACCCGTAGACATGACACCTAGATTGTGAGCAGACCAAGTAGAGGGATGGAAAAAGAGAGACCTATATATGCAAATGCAGCTGAGAATAAAAAGAAAAAGGATGTTCAAATCTAATGAAGATAAAAAAATCATTCCCTAGTCTACATTTTGGCCGCATATCTATGATATAGTAAAATATGGCGTTTAAAGTAAAAGATGATATCTTACCCCATTTAGCAATAGCTTCCCAAAGCTCTTTAGCAGTTTCACTTCTTCTCAACACATAACTCAAGTACATGTCGAGCCTATTCAGAGTCCATTCCCGTACCAGACCGTTCGATCTTTTCCATGCCACGTATTCCTCTTTTTCGCTCCCCTCGTGAGTGGTGTTGCCGCCCTTTGGACCATTGACACTCGTGGTCACCGTTTTGGGCGGGGCTTGAACGGTGCCGTCAATGAAACCAAGCAAGCCTTCACTGGTAATGACGTCCAACATTTTTTGTCTCCACTCAACGTACCTTTTGTTCCACTCAACGTAGTCCACGATATATGGATTTTCAAGCTGGTCGGGGACCAACACCTCCAGCTTTAAATGTTGAGGGTATGGGTACGGGTTATGTTCGCCCTTGCTCGATTGAACCTCGTTGGGGACCAATTTCTCGGAGAGGTCTTCGCCATGATGTGCTGAGGGCGATTTGCTTGAAGAAGCCATTGACACACGGAATTGAGTAGTACTAGTTTGAGAAAACTCAAAGTTATTATATTCATATTATGGGACCCGCATTATGATTGTTTCTCACGACAATTCCATCCTTAGATGCTAAGATAGGTATTCTTGTACTTGGTGCAATGTCATAGAAATTAAAAAGGTGCAACATTGTGCACCAGTTTATTGTCATTTTGATACAATCTCAAATTTAAGCCATTGAATTTCATTTTTCAATGTAACAAATGCAAACACAAAGGAAGGAATAAGATCTTTGAACAAGCGCACAATACATTTTATTACCCATTGACGTGCAGAATCAAGTAGTTTGAAAAAACTCAAATTATATTCATATCATGGACCCGCATTATGATTGTTTCTCAGAACAATACCATCCTAAGATGCTAAGATAGGTTTTTTTTTTTTTTTTGATAACAGTTGTAACGACCCGGATTTTCGGAATCATTAATTAATACAACAAATTAGGATTAATTTAATAAATAGAGTTTCCATCAGAGTACACGTTGGAAAACGTGAAATGCAGCCCATTGCAAAATACTTAGTACGGTTTTTGAGAAATTAATATTACAGAACCAACATTAAAAATAAAGGGGTGGGTTCTACAGATTAAGGTTCAACTCTGGATTCCACGGATCCTCCTGAGCTTGTTCTGCCGGAAAACCCTCGGTTCCGAAATAATCGTCTCCTGCGGCACCATCGGTACCTGCTTAATCACAATCTGACATAATACGTCCGAGTCGCAAAGCAACATCATGGTATTATGCCAGGGTCACACGAAGTGTTTCCACCGTGAGCGATAAATCACTCAATAGCTAAAGCCTACCCGAACCCTTACTTAACAAGTAACACACAGTTTGATCAAGACATAACGTTACGGAACAAATAAATTGATTCAAAATCAAGCACCAACATAGTGAAAGCTACCTCAAAAAAATCAAATACTCCATCAATAATAGTACTTTACTCATCCCATTGATTCACCATTCTTTCCAAATTATTAACACGTTATGATCGACACGTTTTTCCAATACTAACCACACGCACGCTGGGTACTGTACCGTATTTGTGGCCCTTTACCGTTCCCCAAATACTGTATCCGGAGTCCTTTACCGTCCTCCACACACACTGGATACTGTACCGTATTTGTGGCCCTTTACCGTTCCACAAATACTGTATCCGGAGTCCTTTACCGTCCTCCACACACACTGGATACTGTACCGTATTTGTGGCCCTTTACCGTTCCACAAATACTGTATCCGGAGTCCTTTACCGTCCTCCACACACACTGGATACTGTACCGTATTTGTGGCCCTTTACCGTTCCACAAATACTGTATCCGGAGTCCTTTACCGTCCTCCACACACACTGGATACTTTACCTTTACCGGCTTAACATCACCTCAATTATATTTTATGAATTTCCACTGCTTAATGACGTCTATGTGATCCTCACCTTGAAAACCATCCCATTGTTCACCATACTTTCCAATTCAAATATCACTCATGAGCCTAATGTCCATCTAAGTTAATGAGTAACCACCAATGAACAACAACTATACTAATAACAACATTTTAACCAATACAAGAGGGATTCACGTGATACTCATAATAAGGAGTCATGGAATTCAAACACAATGCATAAAGAGCTCAAGCGAACAATGTTAACGCAATTCCAGAAATATCATTAGTATTCCACACCATGCATCCAATAGCACATACACACAACATTTAAACACAACATTATTCAATCATAGGTACATTCAAATATATTTAGGGAGATAGACTTTAACTACCTTGGATCCGTAGTCGTAGCGCGTCACGACACCTTTGATAAATACGCCAACTAAGGGTCCTTGAACTCCGGACCTAATATTAACAAATCCAATACTCAATACTTCTCCAAAAATTATGAGATTTGACAGAGTAATAGTTCCCTATCTTAGGAACAACTCCAGTGTTTATACCTAAGGCCGAATCTGCTCCTAAGCTGGTTAAAAGTGCGTACGAACAGAACGTGTCAAATCTGCCACAGTTTACTAAAACTCCAATTCCCGAAGATCTAACCGTTGGATTTGGTCCGTTTACGCGTCACTACGTAGCTAAGATGTCAAACTGTCTTTCTACCAAGTTTCATTGTAATCCTACGGTTCAATCGTATTCTACGGGTTTCCAAAGTTTCTGCCCGAATGGAGTGAAATATTGAAACCGCAGTTTCGGACAGTCTTAGTGTTTCGGTCATAACTTACTCGAAACTTCATCAAATCAGACGAGACCAGTTGGATTTGAAAGATAAGACATTTTTCTAACTTCTCAAACAAGAATCGCTTGAAAATATGATCTGTGGGAGAAATGGGCTTATTTCAAAATTAACAGTTTACGGGGAGGAAAACAGGCATTCAAAACATGTTGGATTTGATCCATTACTTTCAAAGAACCTATGTCCACGAAAAATCACACTCATACTAGTCACAAAGGAGAGTAATCACTCCAAAAATCAGAACATTTGAAGCCCATATGATACCCTTAAAAATTCGTACAAAAACAGTGGTCTGTAGAAAAACGAGTCAACACAAAACAGCCCAACTTCGAAAAATCACCATAAATCGATTTCTTAATATTTTGAAGTGATTCTAGTGTCAAAAGTTTCGTAGAAGAATGAAGTTCAAAAGATATGAAGGGACCAAAGTCAAATTCATACTCCAAAGGTGAGAAAATGGGAAAATACAGTGGCTATACGAATCTGTCTCGAAACAGATTTTCCAGATCACAGACCAGATTTCAAAAATTCATAATAAATCGAATTCTCAATGGATTTGAGTGATTCCAGCGGCAAAAGAAAGAGCATCGAGTGTACTATAAATCATAAGAAGGAACCAAGACCTAATTAGAAGTTTAAGAAGGAGAAATCAACCAAAAACCGAGACCCTGTCAGTTATAACGAGCTACTGTTCATATCCGCATATACACACGAAAATCTTCGATAAAAATTTATAAAAACGAGGGAGATGAGAGCTGTACTTGCAGAGGTGAAGTGGGGAGGTGGAGATGGTGGTCGGACGTGGCGGTGGAGGTCGCCGGAGGTGGTGGCAGCCGTGGCCTTCTTCTTTCTTTCTCTCCTTTCTTCTTCTTTTCTTCTTCTCTTCTTCTTCTTCTTTTCCCAGGAAATAAAAGGCCAAGAGGGGGGACAAGGGGACATGGGGGAAGAAAGAGGCACATGGGAGGAAGAGAGGGGACAAGCGTGGGGAACATGGAATGGGTTGGGCGCGCAGCACGACGTGGTATAATACAGTACAATTTACTCCGAGCAGTGTTCTAACTGTCCGGGTTTCGATTTCAGAAAAATACCAAAATATTCGTACTGACTTAAAAAATCGAGGGCGACGTCACCGTGTGCTCGGAATCGTTTAGAAAAATCTTGAAAGTAGAACACGCATTACGATGCGCTCGCCAGGTGAGCGTATATGGTTGACTCGGGTCCCACCACTACGCATATTATTCTGGCCGTTCGTCCGGGCCCACTGGTGACAAGTCGGTTGAAATTATTCTGTGCACCTCGAGCACTAACTCGTCTAAAGGAAATAAAATAAATAAATAACTAAATAAATAAATAATTAAGAGACCCGCATATGGTCAACTAAAGTCAAAATTGGGTTAAATTAAATTAGGAAAATTAATATTTACAAATATCACAAATTTTATTTTTTTGAAAATTTGGGATATTACAACAGTCATTTCATATAACCAGCCCAAAGGCAAAGATTTCATCACAATAAATAGGAATGAACCAAAACTACCAAAATCAAAGACACGAGCAGCACACAGGCTCACAAACCCAAGACACGTACTGCAAAAGCAGACCTACACTAGGTGCGGGCGTAGAGTCCGTCCTCGATTTGGTAGAAGAGAATCCCAAAAGGGGACACCCAGCTCAAACCAGACGCAACAACACACTGATGAAATCATAAAAACCACCCAAAATATGGGGGCAATAAGATCCCACAGAGGGATAAAATCCCACAGGGGCATAAACAAGGAAAAAAACAAAAAAGAAAACAAAAGAAAATAAAAACAACTCAAAGGAACCCTGGTCAAAGGAACACCGGTCAAATAGGTATTTTTGTACTTGGCACAATGTCATAGAAATTGAAAAGAGCAACATTGTGCACCAATGTATTGCCATTTTGGTACAATCTCAAATTTAAGCCATTGAATTTCATTTTTCAATGTAACAAATGCAAACACAAAGTATGGAATAGGATCTTTGAACAAGTACGGAAGGTATTTTATTACCCAGAGAAATCTAATTACAATTTAGGATGGCTTCTCCTTTTATGGGTATAAGGAGAAGCATAGCTTACCCAATAGAGCAAGCATATGTATGCTTTACAGCTAAGACACGAACAATCATATACATTGCTTTATAGCTAAGACTAGGATAAGTTACATGCATTTCTCTACAACTAAGACAAGGACAAGAATATCTTACAGACATATTTCACAGAACAAACATATTTAATAAGTACAAGATAAACAACTTTTACTATCGCTTATGGAAAACAGAGAAATCACACAGCATAATAATAGCTATGATTCCTTTGTTTTCCACAAGTGGTAGTAAAAGTTGATAATCCAAAACATATAGTTCCCCGAACATAGCTTAACAATAGAGCAAACATATGCATTGTTTTATAGATAAGATAAGAACAACCATATATAGTGCTTTGTAGTTAAGACAATGACAGACATATCCATTGTTCTACAACTAAGACAAGGACAAGAATATGTTACCAACATATCTCACAGGACAAATTAACAACTTTAGGGTAAAGATTTGAGCATAACTTAAACAATACGGCAAGCCTATGAAATTCTTGCTGTCAAGCTTTTGGGTAAAGAAAGATTTGAGCATAACTTAAACGATACGGCAAGCATATGAAATTTTTGCTCTCAAGCTTTTGGGTAAAGATTTGAGCAGGGCTACAAGCTCCTCCGTCAAGCTTTAGGGTAAAAGGCTTGGCCCGGACTAAAGGATCACAGACACACAGAACTTGGCATGGGTCTGCGCCCAAGTCTCCAAAGCCCGCGAAAGCCTTTGCCCAGGATGGACTGGGCTATCTCCGAACAGAACTTGGAATGGGCCTAAAGTCATGTCTTAAAGCCCGTTCTGGCAATTAGCCCAGCCCGTTTTCTCCCACTTAAATGAACCTCATCGTCCAATGATTTCTGTCTATTCGAGTTGGCCAAGATGAGCGAAGCGGAAGACGCCGTGCACCGCCGTACAGCGGTGGCCGAGTACCGTAAAAAGCTTCTCCAGCACAAAGAACTCGAGTCCAGAGTCAAATCAGGTCCCCTCACATTTTAACTCCAATACCCATGCCCTAGTTTAATAATCGACCTTCCCTCTGAAGCTCATCTCTAGGGTTTCGTTGGCCTCTCATCACGATCAAATCCTATCAAAGAATGGCTCTTTAGTCGCTGAATTAATATGGTTTTCGTTTATCTGGAAGAAAGTTGTTCAATTTTGGTGCACATTCAACGCTGCGTTTGATTTTCCTGAAACATTCGAAGAAAGGAAAGGAAATTGTAAAATAAATTATTGGAGTGATCATGTCTTGCGTCTCTGTCTATACAGTTTTTAGTATTGAATTTCTAGTAAATATAATGTTAATTATCGACATTCTTTGAAATATTTGTTGTTTTCCGAGTCACTGCCTCGCCTCGGGTTGTCAGTAAACTAGTGAGCTCGAGTTTTAAGCTCGTTTAGTGAGGGAGCCGAGCTTGAGTTGGTTGTAACTCGGCTGGTTTAGTGAATGAAGGGAGGTTGAACACCTCAAACGAGCTTAAAAGTCGAGGTAGACTAGTTTTTACGAACCGAGCTTAAACACTGCAGAGTCCGGTTCGTATGTAGCCCTAGTTGTTCTGAAGTCCTGCTCTCCGTTTAAGAATTTATTAGGTTTTAAGGTTACTTGGATATTTTTGTGATTTTGAACATGGACAAATATGAAATTTGCTAATTGTTGTTAACGTGCAGGGAGGGGGAGCTTGCGAGCTTCTACGAAAGAGTTTAACAAGACCGAAGAATTATGTGTGAGTAGTTGATCCAATAGTTCAGGTTTCATTCAGAATTTAAGATCCTGAACTCTCTGAATGATTAAAGTTCAAAATAATGGATCAATTACTTACACACATCCAATTGAGCTGGATTTAGCAAGTCAACTCGAAAAATTATTTTAGAGAGTTATTGAACGGTATGTATTATTCATGTGGGATTTAAAAGTGGACTCCAAATGCCGTCTGTATGATTTCTATACCCTTAACATCGATACCCTAGCTTTACTAAACCAAAATAGCAATGATCTCAGGTCTTGTTTCACTATGCTTGGCTAGCTTTTTGACTTTTTAGGGTTTTTTAGTTGATTTATGCTAGGAGAATAATCTGTCTCGTAAAACGTGAAAAGTAAAAAAGTTACTTAGTGAAACCGGGCCCCACTATTGTGAACTATGCTAACACTATTGCACACCAAAATAATCTTTCGCAAATAAATTAAACGCAAATTTGGAGTTACCCTTTCACAATGTGATTTTACAGGGTCTCCCCGTGCTATTTGGATGCATGATCCTAAACACGAGATTTTCTTTTTCTAGTTTTCCTGCAATCTATTATAGTTTCGTCGCAAAGACAGCAAAGTACGTACGTACTTTTCTTTTGTTCTCTCCAGAACCGGCAAAAAAAAAAAACTTGGGGGAATTACTTTTAATAGAGCAAGAGCTTAGGGGTCCTTTTATAGACCCCATTGCGTCGCCAGTGTATAGGATTGTTTTTTTATTTTTTATTTTTTATCTATCTCTTTTTTTTTTTTAAACTGAAAGACATTTCATTAATAAAGGCTCGAAAGCCAAGCCATTCGGCACATATACGATTTCAATAAAAAAAATGGAATGAACCGATACAACTAAGGCTCGGGCACGAGCACACCACAAAGAACCACGACGGGCATGGGGCTCTGAGACTCGTACTGCAGAGCAGACGCAGATCCATAAGAGGATCGATGCATAGGGTCCTACCCAAGCTCAGTAGTACCCTACTATTCAAACCAAAACAATGACAGCCCAAAATGAAATCGCACTTCCTGGAAATCAAATACACGGGAAAAATCAAACTACTATAAACAAAACAGAAAAAAACAACAGGGCTAGACATCAGAGAACTGAACCACCCAAGTCAACTCGCAGAGTTACACCGAGTCACCTCAAAAGCACCGAGTTTAGACCGAGTCGCCACTCTGGGATAGGAAGCCAAGCTCCATAGTCGCTGCCTTCGAAGCTCTGGAGCTTTATTTGTCGGAGGGTTTCAACCCGCGCTATCATCACCAAAGCAACCAGATCTGACCAAGTGGGGGGCGGAGAAGGAGATGGTGGTCGAGGGTGGTAGTGGCGGAAGCAAAGGAGGATCTGGTGGAAGAGGGTTATGAGAAGATGAGGTGGTGGTGGGTCGAAGTGGTGCGGTGGTGAGGAGAGGGCGGGCGGCGGTGGAGAGGGGGTGGGGGGAGGTGGGCCAAGAGGCGGAGCCTCACCTCCCCCAAGCAAAACCAGAAGAGGGAAAGTGAAAGAGGGCTGAGAGCAGGGCCGGCCCTGAGATTATAGAGGCCTAAAGCGAATTTTAATAAATGGGCCCCTCAGTTTTTTTCCCCCCAAAATATTCAATATAGGTGACTAGTAAACATGGTATTTTAGCTTCGTAAGTTGACTAAAACAAAATTTTAAATTTTTTTTATACCATTATGACAAAAGGAATCAAAATAACAAGTCATGCTTATTTTCAAACTAATCACATTGTTAATTTTAATTGTAAGATAGTAATATTTATAACAAGAAGAGAATTCTTTAACATTTTTAACCTAATAGAAAAATAAGAAAAAGGAATATAAAAGACTAATTGATTTTCTGCCAAAAGGAGCTAATAGAAAAAAAGAATATAAAAGACACAAAAGCCAAAAAAAGAACTTCTGCCGCAACCAAGAATTGA
Source organism: Vaccinium darrowii (assembly GCA_020921065.1). Lineage (NCBI taxonomy): Eukaryota > Viridiplantae > Streptophyta > Magnoliopsida > Ericales > Ericaceae > Vaccinium > Vaccinium darrowii. Next base: position 598,116 of record CM037155.1, read on the forward strand.
ACTCACGCCCTCATGGTTCTCAGCAATGCATGTTGGCCACTGAGACGGAAGCCAAGTTCTGTTTTATTTTGGAAAAACATTTATATATAATAAAATTTTCATATATTGGAGTGGGGCCTTAATTTTTGCTTAATTTTTTGGGTCTAAAACGGCCGCACCTCCCGCTTTAGGCCAGGGCCGGTGCTGGCTGAGAGAGGGGTGGGCTTAGCAAAGTAGGGCGGCGGAAGGGTAGAAGAAGGGCGGCTGTGGAAAAAACTAGGGATAAACCCTAAGAAGCTCTCTTTTAGAGAGAGAGGCTCTCAAAAAGAGAGAAAACTAAAGAAGTAGTTTTTTGGCCAAACCTTGTGGGACGGAAGAGAACATCTGTATTCTGTAAATATCCATTTGACTCCAATTCTTTTTTGGCCAAATCATTGGCTATGATGTTGTCTTCCCTGAGAATATTTGTCACTCGGACATCCCATTTACTAGCCAAGAGTGTCCTGCAATCAGAGATACGAAGTAGAAGGTAAATCACAAATGGTTTTTTGGTTTTTTCATTTTGTTCTTGTTCAATTTTTTTTTTGCATTTGTTAGTTTTGTGTCAAGATTTTGTAGTTTTTAGATTTCTCTCGACGAGACGAATCTGACAAGTATAAATTTATGGTCAAACTAAATATTTTTTTCAATAAAGCAGAAATACTTGGATTATTGGTACAATTTTGACTTTATTCAAAAATTTAAGTTTTGACCATAATTTGAAACTTGTTAGATTCGTCTCGTCGAGAGGAATCCAGAAACCACAAAAACTTGACGCAAAACTAATAAATGCAAAAAAAAAAAAAAATTGAGTAAGGACAAAATGAAAAAACCAATAATATTTTTTTGGTTTTTTTGCCAAAGGAGAGTAGCTCCCATTTCTCTTTTAAAGCTCTGGAAAACTGCCATGTAAATGGCCGTCATGCACCATGCCTCTTCATTTACTTGGACACATGCACGCCATCATTTTTCTTCACTACGTGGACTATTAATAGTAGGGCTGCTCAAAAAAACCGGTGAACCGTGAATCCGGTCCGGACCAAACCGATCCGTACCTTTTGGATTTTAACCGTGGATTAATGGTCCGGACATGCCGTGACTTTTGGATCGGACATGGATTTTGATCTTGAAACCGTGATTAACCGATCCGGACCGTGAGATTTTTATTATATATAATTTTATCACTTTTATAATTATAGTTATATAGATATTGTTAATTTAGCAGACTTACGGTTTGGTTGTACTGTTGTAGGAGTTATGGTGCGAATATTGTTATCTCTATCAAATCTAGGGGGTAAAGTCTTATATATACTCTTTGTTTGTGAGTGAACTGGAAGTAACTTTACTATTGTCTTTGTGAGTGAACTAGAAGTAACTATCTGTTATCCTTTGTGGCAATATAAGTTTATTCCTTTGTTTGTTCAGTTACTCCTATATACTACTAACTATTTACCTAACTGCCTTTGTTGTTTTTTTATTGAGATTTCCAACTTTGAACTTTCTATTTAGTGCATTTGCTACTTGCTAGTGCCTTACTGCCTTTGTTTGTTGTTTTTTCCAAATAAGTTGAAAATCCGCGGATTAATCCGGAACCGATCCGTGACTCGCGGTTCGGATTGGAACCGAACCGTGAGACTTTTGGATCGGACACGGATTGTATTTTTAAAAAACCGTGACTCGCGGATTAGGATTGGATTCATGCCAATCCGGACCGATCCGGACCGTGAGCACCCCTAATTAATAGGTTAGCAAAACTAAAAGGAGAAACAGACTTCTTGTTCTACAAAGAAATGAAAACACACTTGCTTCTACAGAAAACAAAACTCACATATATGCACCCTGTTTTCCACTCCCTGTATTTTTATACATACTTTGAAGAAGAGGTGGCAATTTATAACCCAGCCCATGAACCCATCTAAATCCACCCACTCAAAACCCAACCCGACTCACCCATATTAAAATATGGGTTATAAATGGGTGAACCCATATTAACCCATATACACATGGGTTTATGTGAGTTCAAAATGGGTTGGACACTCCATGGTGGGTTAACTCAGTGAGGATGTAATGTCTAAGATGTAGTGGTCATGCCATGGGAGCTGCACATGCTAATTTTTTTACTCCTTTTAACCTCCATCATTGATTTGGAGTAAATAGAGACCAAAATTACTATTGAAGGTTAAAATCGTTGCAATTAATATTGAGGGACGAAGTTGAGACTCGGGTAAAACTATAGGGTTTATTACTGAAATTTACATAATAATAAACACTTGTTTGGTAAACACGTTAACAGTTGTTTTTGTATTGGCACTTGGTAACTTCGATCTTCGATTCCACTTCGCAGTCGTTCAGAAGTTGTAGCAAGCAATGAGGGCAATCTTCGAAATTGAAGAACCAAACCCTTCGAAGAACATATCAAAATGCCAATCCAAATCTGTTGTTGAAACAGGAAGCAAAAAATCATCAAACGAATTGGAAGAAGAAGAGAAATTGGGGAAACACTCGACCCCATTCCAGAAGAACGAGAAGAGATGGCCTCTGATGATTCTTCTCTCTCTCTCTCTCTCCACCGCCATTGTCTTCATCATCAAATCTTCTTCCTCAGATTCTCCGCTTGAAAACCAGATCAGCGTCTCCAATCAAGTCGTCGCGAATCCGTTTGGTTTCATGAAGTCGAAGCTCGTTCTATTGGTTTCTCACGAGCTCTCCCTTTCTGGTATGTACGTAAAAATTCACCAATCCCCTCTCTCTTTGGATTTTGGGAAAATGAGTTGGACGAGTGAAGAACCGAGTTCAGTCAGTGTGATTTGTCATAACTTCCTTATTGAATTATCTCTTTCTTCAATCTTTTTGTTTTTTTTTGGAAAATAAATTTTCCACCCAATTTTTAAATTGTTTCACTCCAAATTTTGTTTTAAAAACAACTTTTTGAAATCCATTTACCAAAAATTGGATTCAAAAAATAATTTTTTAAAATTTTGATATGCTTTTTGTTTTATTTATTAGAATTATGTACTTGTCTCACCAAGTGAGTGAGAAAAATATACTGTAAATAATGTGATACAAACTTGAAAAAGGGGCCCAAACTGAGCCGAACCGAGTCTTATGTGTCAATCAATTGGGATCGGGTACATAATTTTTTTATTTTTTTTCCATTCAGCTCCATCAAGGCTACATGTTATATAGAGTACTAATTTCTTTGCGGACTACAACATCTAACTTTTGAATTTTTTTGCGTTTAGTAATTTTTTGAGTTTTTAGTCATAGTATTTTGTGCTTTAAATAAATAATTCAAAAGAGTAACAAAAGCAGACAAATAAAAACATGTTGTCCCACATCGGTAACTTAAGGCAGCGGTGTGTTGCATATTATCGAAATGTGTTGGACGGGACAATGCAACTCAACCACATGACAACGTGAATGGGTCACGACTCTGGCCTGAGTTGGCGTCAGACCCAGGAAAGTCGCTGGGCCACTTTCCGCAGAGATGCGGGCTCGGAAACGAGTGAGCTTCGAGTGAGGAATTCACTTCGCACGTTGGTGTGAATGGGCTGAGACGTGCGGGGCGTCTTATGGTTTCTCTTGACGAAGTGTATTTGGCCTATTTGCACAGTTATTCACGTGGACCAATTGGGCTAACTGAACGGGACTTACGATGTTGTGGTCATGCCTTTTTTCTCGCTTGGAAGTTTTGTTAGTAGTTTTTTCCCCTTATGTTTTTCAAGTCTTCAATGTGCCGAGCCGAACAACTTCTAACCTTGAGTATCCTTCCTTGGATTCTTTATATATAATAATATAAGTCCAAAGAGCTAAGTATTAGCTTGGTTTGATAGCTTAGCGAGCTTAGAAAAACTTTTCAAGATTGGTTTGTTCATGTAGCAAGCCGCTTTTGAACAAGCTTTTAAGGAACGCGCATGAGCTCGAACTCAAGTGGCTTGGTTCGATTATTGGCCAAATAAGTTGTTTAGAAACTCTTCTTTTTTTGGTTCTTTTAGTTCTCTACGCATGAATTTTCTGTTGCGAGAAGTGACCTTGCGAGTTGCGACTATATTTCTAGTGCTAAATTATTGCAATGAGTAATATTACAGGCAAAAGATATATAACTTTATTGGTATACAAGCTATTAATCCGACGAGGATGAGTGTGTCTTCTGTTCTCTATGAATTGCTGCCTCAAGACCTTGACAAGTATATCATTGCCATACTTGACAGAAGAAAGTTGTGAGTTTTACTCTGCTAAAGAACCTGTTTTTGGGACGTGCGTAGATTCAACACGTTGCAAAGATCACTGTCTTTTTCAACTATGTCTCACTAAAACTTTGCAAAGCCTATGATTCTAGTTGTATATGAAAAGCTGTGGGTTCTCCAGATGTCCGCGACCCGAACGTTAATTTGAAAAGCTTATATACATCCAGCTCCCTGAGTTTCAGATCATGTGGTCGTGTTCAATAGAGGCTATGCAGTGAAGAGAAACATGTTGTTTATGTCGATAATGAAATTTTTGCGAGGCTACTTCTAGCAAAGTAAATTTTGTTTATATTATCAGGGATTGTCAACAAAGCTACTTCCCTAACACCATTCAAAGCGTTAATGGTGGAGATAAGTAGTGGTCGTTCCCGTCCATTATCTTTTGGTGACAATTGCTTCTCTCAAGATTATTTTCCACCTATAAACAATTATTTTAGCTCTTCCTGTTAGTGGCCAACTTAGAATGAGAAAGAAAGTGTCCTCTCAGCCCCTTTCACAGCCGTTTACTGACTAAACCTTATAATGTATTTCACTTACTTGAAATATGAAATAAGCTTTAACCAGAAAGTATATTTCCACAGGTGGACCTTTATTACTAATGGAGTTAGCATTCTTGTTACGAGGTGTTGGCGCAGAAGTTGTTTGGATTACTAACCAGAAACCAACAGAACCAGATGATGTGATTTACAATTTGGAGCACAAAATGTTGGACCGACGTGTACAGGTACTGCAAAATGGGAGTGAGAACTTATTTCAGCATGCGTTCGACTTAAAAAAGAAGCGAAGCAACTATAACCATCTACCATGTATCGAAGCAAATTCTCTATAAATACATTGACCAGTTCAATCAAATTCTAAGAATCTAACCAGGGCTGAAGATAATTTGGAGATGTTTGTCCTTGCAACATTAAGAACAGAAGTTTGTTCATGAACTACAGTTATCAAAACCATCATATCAGCTAAGGCATCAATCTTTAATTTTTAAATTCCAATTTCTTTGAAGTCATCTTTGCAAAGGGTCAAAAAGCTATAGATACATCTCTTAAAGCTGATTTGGTTATTTTAAATGTTGTTGTTACTGTACCTCCTGTCCTTTCCAAGGTTTTATGCTGGATTCATGAAAAGTGAGGGCATTACTTTAAAGTGGAGTATGTTAAGGATCTCCCTTTTGCTGCAGGTGCTAAGTGCTATAATTGACTCACATACAACGGCAGAATATTGGAAGAACCGGACTAGCGATCGCTTAGGGTATCCTTGTTACTCCTATATTTATATGGGTCCTAACGTGTGCCCTATAGGCACACAATAAGCACACAAACAAACACATACTCCAATACACCTTTTACACTTTTCCATACACTTTCACATATTCCTATACACTTTTCACACATTTCAATACACTTAACGTGTGCCTATTGGGCACACGTTAGCATTTTCCTATTTATATATACCTTCTGTGGCATCACTGGCATGTTGCTCATTTTGTTGGGAGATTTGTCTGTCATTGTAGTGTCAAATGCACACACAAACTAACCTATTGTGGATGTAGTGCTGTGCATGTCTTACTCAGTGTGGTGTCCTCAAAAATCCGTTGAGCCTCTTCTAGTGATCCTGACCCGAGTGAGCAGCGAACGAATGGTGAGTGAGGTCTGTCACGAGCCCCTGCACACTGAGCACCCGCCGTTAGCACCTAACCTGGCCGGAGTGTGGCCAGGGAAGGCACTCCGACGATCTAGTAAGTGATCGGAGAAGAAAGAAATATGCAGAGAGTAATAGTAGAGAGAGAAAGTGTTGTGTACCCATTTAGGGCTTCGTTGCTTCGTATTTATAGGCTACCCAAGTACAGGGGCAGATCGGTCAATTTGGCTCGGATGACGTCACCGAGCGTCACGAGCCAGACCTGCATGCATCGCATGTTTGTATCCTCCAATCACAGTTGGACACGTAGTGTAACCGTCTCGGGTACCATCATGCTGACGTAGGTACAGCTGTCCCATGCACATGGGCCTTCCCCAGTTTGTTACGAGCGCTAACCGCCTCTGGTGACGTCACGAGGGTCGTCACCGAAATCTCGGATTGTCTTCCGTGCCATCTCGGATATACTCCGTCTCGGATGGCTCGTCCGGTTCTTGATCTTCCGGCCGAGATACCGGTTTGCCCCGGATGGGCCACGCTCGGTCGGCCCATGGTGTTTTCTTCCCTGGTTGGTCCAGGGGCTCGTTTGGGCTCGTAGCCCTCTGGGCTCTTCATCCGAGCCCCAATCACGTTATCAGATTTCGGCCCACTACACTCAGGTTGCTTTGTTTGATGTGCTGCATGAATAGATTTTATGGTTTATCCTGTATCTGTAATGTTTGCCCATTGTGGATTTGTTAGGCTGGTCCTGTGATTATTGCCCAAATGCATCTTGATTTCCCCTTTTTTGCTAATATTTACTGCAAAAAGGGGCGTGCCATACATTCTGTTCTCCAAAAAAAAAATTAGACATCATGCTAGAAGCAGTACACGCAGCTCTGATGATGGACACTTGAGGTGTATATGACCTAGTATCTATGTTTTACATTTTGAAGAATTTTCAACTCAAGCGTACAAATAAGATATCGTGGATTTGAAGGCAAATAAAGTTCAAACTTAAAAATGTTGCACATGCCACATTCCATGCCAGTATATTTTCCATGGTCTTCCATTTAAAATTTTTCACTCTTCATCTAGTGCAGAGAGCCAGAATTAGTTATTGGTGCTCCAGCAATGTCTAGTTATATACGTAAACACTCAACAATATTAAATGAAGTTGTAAGGAGCACAGTAGCACACCCCTATATGAAGTTCTTTTTCCACCACCTATAATGAGGATGGTTGGCATATTGGAAACCGACTGACTCCAGGATATATGAACTCCAGACCACATTTCCTAATGTTTATCTTATTGTCGAAGAACAAGCTTTTGGATGCTTTTCGTTATGTGAACCATAGTTCTATTACGAGATTAGGAAATACAGAAATTTTTACTGGGAGTTTATGTTTCTATTAATTTACTGCTTAATTGCATCATCTTGTTATCATCTGTGCATGATATTTTTATTTCACTTTTACATGGTGCAGGATTAAAATGCCTGAGATATGTTGTGCACATTGGAAATAGCAAAGAATTAATGGAAGTAGCCGAAAACAGCTTGGCTAAACGTGTTCGTCGCAGCATGTCTGGGAATTCCTTGGAGTGCAGAATGAAGATCTGCTCTTTGCAATCATCAATAGTATGCTTTTCATATTAATGAGAGTATATTTTCAGTCCTTTCTCATGTTTCATCAATTTTTAAGCTAATATTGCATGCCACACTTTTCTGCTTGTGAAATTTGTTGCACTTTGCACAGAAAATCCTTGGTGTTCGGTTTTGGGTAGCCATTGTAGTTGATGCTATTTCGATTTCACTTCTAATTATGTAGACATGCTTTTTTGGCAATTGTTAGTTTGATTTTCAAAGTCAAATAATATTCTACACAAGCAAACTTCTAAAATTTGGTTTGCAGTGTATGTCTGGTGAGGCAATCCCTGAGTGGTATTCATCATCCCAAGCATCTTTCACTTAAAAATACACCGATTTTCAGAAGTAGGTTCTCATGGCTTTCTGATTTAAGTAAGAGTAACTTCGAATTTGATGGAAAGAAAGTGTAGAATTGCAGTGTTACTTGTTTTCCATGTCTTTATCTCACTGTGCTTGTATTACAATTTTTGTCTCAACATGTTGAGAAATCTATGCCATGATTCCAAATCCATTGAGCTTATGACTCATGTGGGCTTTGTAGTTTCTAAACACTAGGCAACTTGTAAATGCAGGTGTTTCATTGAGATAGGTCAGGATTTATTTCTCCAATCCTTCCATGAAAGCTTACGGCTAGTCCAGGAGAAGAAGCTACAAGTGCCATCAATACATGCAATAGTAGTGGGAAGTGACATGAATGCTCGGACCAAGTTTGAAATAGCACTGTGTAACTTTGTGGTAGAGAAAAAATAAATAAATAAAAGATCGTGTTCACTTTGTCAATAAAACCGTGAATGTAGCTCCCTGTCTGGCTTCAATTGATGTTCTTGTCCAGAAATCCCAAGTACTTCTGCTGATATGTGGTGTCAATCCGTATTGAATAGAGAGTCTTACCTTAGGAATATTTTTTTGTGCTTTTTGACAAGTACCTGTAGATCTTTTCTTTCATTTTCAGTAACTTCTAGGCTTCTAGCTCTTAATTCCGGAGCGAACCATCTTCTAACTTGTATTACTGCTTGGTCTTTTCTCTTCATGTCATATTGTCATCTATTCATGCTTGCTCTTAGAATAGGGTTTGACCTATAAATTGGCATAAGTAAACTTTGATGAAGTTGTTAAGGAAAAAGGGTTGTTTTGTTGTGACTCATGGTAATTATAGCATAGAAAATGCTATAGATTTATGTAAAAGCGTGGAATCTAGCCTAATAGAAGGGCTATTCTATTTTGATGTAAATGGTGAAAAATCGATGATATTTTGCACGTGTCATAAACCTAGCAACTTTTCCTAATGTAGTAAATTTGTTATGATCAAATTCATCTTTTGTAGGACATGTTTCTTTCATAATAAAGAGCTGCATTTGGGAACCATATTTAAGCATATCTTCAATCATGGCGTCAGATTAACCATTTGTTTTAGACTTTTAGTCCATTAATTTTTCACTGCTGACATTTAACTCTTTAATTGTGTTTAGGCTCGGGGAGAGTGCTTTGGGAGGATTACCATTGAAGCTATGGCCTTTCAACTGCATGTAAAGGGGAGCCCTTTACAAAATTTCTGATAAATTTTGGAGTACTACTTAATTAGACCAATATGAAAGAGACAATAAAAAGACAAAGGAAAAAGAAAGGCAAATTATCAAATACGGTTGGTTCTAATTTCAAATTGCTTCTTGATGAGGGGAGCGATTTTGACGAGGAAAGTTGGCCCCAAAGACTTTGTCTGGTATTGGGAAGTTCTAATCTCATTGGACCAATGTCTGAAAGTTTTGTGGACTAGGTCAACATGAACTTGGTTATGGGTGTTGGTCATACATCCAGCTGTGGAATTCTTCTATTCCATGTATAAAGAAAGGGGACAAGCAAAAAACTCATCTTTCTGCTATTTTTTATGTACTAGTTTATGACCTTGTTTAAAAGACGACATTGACTCAATAAGCATTTCATGCTTCATGTTTGAGAATCATGCGTAGTTAATTACTATCAAGCGAAAATCATGAAATCCAAGTGCTAGAAAAGTTAAAACATTAGAAATGACGTCAATTGTCCTTCTCAGCCTATACATTGGGGGTATGTTGTAAACTCTTGTATTTTTTGTATGTGATTTTTAATTCTGATAGTTGGGATTTGAGTCATTTTACATTAAAGCAGTTTGATCCTTTCCTGGAGGTATGTGTATTGGTCAGCTATGTGGAGACGCAAAAGAACACGCATAATTTCTTCTTTGACTTAGCATTTTCATTTTCCAGGGTACAGCGGCGGGAGGCACAATGGAAATCGAGGTTAATGGAACAACTGTGTGGTTGCATCCAGATGGGAAAGAGGGAGTGACGCCACTGGTAGAAAATATTGTGAAAATGGCCACCCATGTTGAGAGGCAGCTGACCATGGGAAAGAAGGGGTATGAGAGGGTGAAAGAAAGGTTTTTGGAACACCACATGTCACAAAGAATTGCGTTGGTTCTAAAGGAGGTTTTGCGCATGTCAAACAGCAACTCTTAAAATCTGTGGGAATTTTGTGTTGACTGCTAGTATATAAATTCATATTCAATGTCACTGCCTTATTGCTACTACACTGGAGATGCCTTGTTTCTGCTATTCAGGAGGATGATATGATTGATCCACTGCCTTGTTGCTGCTGCGTTGGGATGCTAGCATAGTTTGGATCACATCTTTGTTGCATTGGGAGTCTTTAGCGCTCCGGGAAATGATGGGGGAAATCCACTGCATATGAAGGATATGGAAAGCACACATGGAGATTTCCTTTTGCTTAGTTTTGTTTGGTTGATTCCTTGTTAACCAGTTTTTTCCCCTTTGGGTCCGTGGATGGATATGATTGTCGTGGGGTGGGGTACCAACCTCGTTGGGATGTCCCTTCACGTTGTGATGCCTTTTGTCATGGCCCCTTTAATCTTTGTAATGTTTTTTCAAAGATTAATAAAATTCTTTTTTGCCGTTCAAAAAACACTCTTAACCTTCACTTACATGCGGATCAAGCGTGTCATGATCTTCCGATTCTACTTTTGCTTTGTTGTCATGGAAGGAAGTTCTATTGTAGACAGGCCTTAGCGTTGAATTGATTGTCACTTGCAATGTTTCGTCACTAGTGGTTCATTATAATTCATTCTTTTGAAAATTTTGTCCATATTTTCGATCCTTTTCTACAATTTTTCATGGAATCTCTCTTGTTTTAAAATTGAGTTGATGAAATAGTAGTTTTCTTCCGATAAAAGCAAATAGTAGTTGATTTCCATTTTGAAGGTGTAATAAATTTTAGACTTTTAATTTCCGGTGCTATTCCAATCCTCAAATTGGGAAGTATTTTTGGCTCGTAAATTTGAGGTGTACCCAGCTGGAACACTTGATACACTGAATATTGCTGGAGGTTTCTCTTTTGCAATGTTTTGTTCTTTTCATTTTCGTTTTTACTGGGTGGATGTGGGAACAATTTTACAATATCTTAATGAAGTGAAAGATTTTTGATGAAAGAAATCAAAGTCCTGTCTTTTGTTTTGCTGCGTAACGGTCACTCATATCAAAAGTGGTTTGTGTAAGAAATATTTTTTGTCAATTTTTTTTTTTTGAGACATTAAAACTTTAAATATAACCATGAGAGAATAGTGTTACCATTAGTTAGACACCTAATTTAAGGCATCCAACATATAAAACCACCTAGTTCCAAAAAATCACTGAGACTTGAGAGTGATCCTAAAATACAAGTAAAAATTCCTGTAATTTTTGACAGAAATTTCAAAGCAAGAAACAAGGATTAGACTTGAACCGGAAGGAGCAGTCGCATCTGTATTATCTATCCCAACAACTAACACTCTAGATTTATTTAAGAGTCTTATAGATAAGTTCTTGCTGGTAAGAGTTTTTCAAAAAACCAAAATATCATTGAATGCGTTTTTAAATGATCGAGATTGCACGAACTGATCTCTACAATCTAAATCAAAACTGCAGAGTAACTATTTTCCAAGGTTATCCAGTAATTAAAGAAATCTTAGCTAGATAATTAACTTCACTTGATTCTCAATCATACAAATAGAATAAAGTAGCCACTCAATTACATAGGATGATCATAACATTTTGCAAATGCATTTTACTAGTGTACAACTTTACACAAGTAATGTGACTAAAAGCCAATCTTTTAGTGCTTCCGCTTTGGGCCACCAAATTCTTAACTTCTTTCTAGAGTCTCTTTTTGATATCTAACCAATTGGAGATACGATGGCCTTTCTTATAAAAAATATCTGAACCATACGTGGACTTGATCATATCCACGATGAGAGGAAATTGAAAAGCCCTCAAGCTCACAAGTATGAAGCCCAATGCAACTACAGCTGGAATATGAATCCATACCTTGTTTTCTCCAAACACAAGATAGAGTACGGCACCAAAGGCCGTCAAAGTGAATAATATGGAAAGGATGAGCCAAGCCAGACCAAGAATAAATTTACTGGGTAAGATAACGAGAAAATCTTCTTCTGCATAGCGAGAACTGAGGACGGACAAGAACAAGAGCAAGGAAGCAATGGACGAGAAAAGAGCACTCCCGTTAAATATGCCGAAGATTATGAAGGCTGTCTGTTGGTTTAAATTTGGTAGACCATTGTTGTTGTTTCCACCCGGTACTTGTAAGGCAGCCGCAAATGCCACGGTAGCAATGATAGATGCTATGATTGGGCATGAACTCGCGGTATCTTTCAGCCACTTCTCTCCTTTTTCCACCAATTCCTTGTGGGCATCGCTAAACACTAGTGCGGGTGTCTTTTTGTCGTTGTTCCTCTCTTCTCTATTTTTTGGAAGTATAAGTCTTTCAACTTCCTGCATAAATCAGGGAAGCTTAAAATTGCAAAGTTGCATCTATTTCCACGAATGGAAAGTTCTAATTTAATTATAACCCAGAATCTATAACTAGCCTTAGCGGTAGAAAATTGTGCCGAGACATCTCGTTTGCGGAAGGTTGATTATGCCGAACATGAAAATTAGTGCTTCTTCGGATGTTCCTAGAGCAATATTCCACAGCAATCACCAATTAAGCAATTACCGTATCTACATTGTTTGGATAACTGACTAACATAAATGCAATGGGCTTCACTATATGAACTAATCATATTCATGTTGAGCGGCACCACGTAGGGTGTCCCAAAAAATTGAAAAAACCAATAAACCAGACCGACCAGACCGAACCGTTCTATTTGTATTTGATTAATGGTTTAATGAATTGGCTTTGGTTCTAAAAATGTGCGAACCGAGTATTTGGTTTGGCCTGTAGTTCTATAATTGAAAATCGTGGTTCGAATCGAATTAGACAGTTAATCTTTCTATCTATATTTATTTATTTTGCATCAATATATCTATCTTGCTGCTAATTGTTTTTATTACTACCATTTTCCTATTGGTGTTCAGTTGTTTCACTGTATTTAGTAGTAATTCTATAGTACGGAGTATTTTGTAAGCCTACTAGATTTATTTAGAGAGCTGGTTTTATGATAGTAGTTTTACAAAGAAGTTGCAACAATTTTGAGGATAAATTCAGTTTTCAACGCTAACGAAATCTGCTGTTAGTTGTTTTTAAAAACTAGTGATATGTTATTCAAATTTTTTTGGCAATTTTTGGATGCTAACATAAATTAAAACTTAAAATCGAACCAAACCAGTCCCGTCTAATGGATTGGTTGTGGTTTGGTTCCATTTGGGCAATAATCTGGTTACGATTTTCTATTGGTCAGAATCGTTAGCTGTGATTTGGTTCCTGGATTTCTATGAAACTGTCTAATCCGGAATGTACACCCCTAGCACCGAGTGAGAATGTCCCCAAGAAAACCCAATTAATATATCTTGAAAGGATGTGGGAATTAGAATAGCTAGCAAAAGTATATGGAAATAGAAAATTTGAATTCATCAAAATAACAATTCAAATTTTTTATTTCTACATCTAAAATATGTATACCCTCATCTTCTGATCTCACTTCTCCTTGTGGATGCACATGCCCCTACTAAAAGAAATGGAGTAACAATCTTTTGTTTTCGTATAGTTGTCCACCAGAAAGGTATGTAAACGTGCAAAGGAATGTGAGAGGGGATGTAAGAATAATTAATCTGATATGCGCGTAAGCTGGCATAAGACACTCTATATTTTCAAAAACAGAAAAATGGCCGTATGTAAAAGTAACTTCATTACTGCTCCCTGCTTGTGACTTGTGAACTAGTGCCAATGGCATCTCCAATGATTTGTCAACTTTAATTAGGTAACCAACTAAATTTGACTAGCCATTAATTTGTCATCTTCAGGTCATTTGAAAGGAAAGATTACCTTGAACCACTGCAATTCACTCTGCATGTGTAGAGCTGCATTGAGTCTGCGATAGGCTTGTTCTGGACGTGCCGCATACCCAGCCAAATGAAGAGCATTGTTGTTGGAATTGTCCCCTTTTGATAAAACCAGGGCCATAGACTCTTCATGTTGGTATATGAGACTGAACACCTTTTCTTGGCGGAACACAATAGCTTGCTGGAAAATTGATTGCTTTTCTTTGTTTTCAAGATAAATTGCATAAGGGTACACCCGCAATATCTCTTCAACGATTTCATGAATTCCCATCGATGATGCTCGTTCTAATGGTAGCCGAAAATTCCTATCTGCTTTAAAATAATAGCCTGGGTCTATAGCTAGCTCACAAAGGAATTTGAGAAGATCAAGTGCTTGATTGTGTAGCAATTTTTTGTCTCGGATCACTCGGATGGGCTTAACTATGATGCCTGCAGTGTTAAAATTGTTAACTATGATGCATGTAAGCAATAACAGTGCATGCTAGTCTAGCATGTGAGTGAAAATGGACTAGGCTTTCCTTGAAATTAGGTAACCGAATAAGTTTGACGTGATAAAAGAAAATCTGCAAACTGTTGTATTATGGACCGAGCCTTCATGTAACTGGAAAAATAAATTCAAAAAAAGCTCCAACTTTGACAGCAAGATATATTTTGGGGTGGAATAAAGTACAATAGTATAGAATTCCTATTTTATCCCTAACATAATCTGATTGCTCTCTGTTGTGTACCACCACCATCTTCAACCATGGGATCATAGGATTCTCTGAAGACAAAATTAAGGTGAAATTCCACAGAAACCCACCCATCTATGCCTCTTAGACATGGAGACTCCATAACATTTAAAAGCGCTTAAACACACCCCTTGATTTCTTTTCGCCTCTTCACCTCTAATTTGCATTCCTATGTCGACCACCGTGTTTTCTTCTTCCTCTTCACCCCCTCCTCAAACCTTAACCCCAATTTCTCTAATTCCCTAATCTGATCTCCCTTCCATGTCAGCTTTCTCTACTCAGCTATTTGACTGAGACGTTAGTCAACTAGACATAATCTATTACCAATTTGACAAATTTTAATTGCAGGGGTGTCCTTGAATAACCCATCAATTGTTTAGGTATCTAATTGAGGTTTAACGAAATTTTGGTGTCTATTAGACATTGAGGTCAAAGTTGGGGGTATTTCCCCAATTGGAAATTGAAAGTGACAGCAGGCCTCTTGTTGGGTCAATATAATTTGAAGTTTTGAACCCACCTTCTACTTTACGCAATAAAGACTTCTCAAAAAAAAAAAAAAGGCATCGTGCTCTTATTCATTTCTACACAGAGTATGCAAGAAAATAGCAACCAAGCCTTTCTCTTCTTTTTTTTTTTTTTTTATAGAAAATTTATGAAGAACAAACTAAGCATGTCATCCCTCCCGGATAAAGGAAAGCCTTACTCATTAAAATGCAATTCATCCAAAATCCTTACCGAATAATGTTTCAATGACTTTCAAAAAGAGAGCATGCAGTTTCTTCCTCACTGCATAAGCCCAGCGGCCCCAACCTCCTATCAAGAGAGAGAGATTGTCATGGCATCAAGTGATTCCTTTTAAAGGCCAACAAAGCGTAATCTTATCATTGTACAACAAAATCATAAAAAATGTACAACCAAAAAGAGAATAAGCAGTCCATAAAATTGTAAAAGGTATGACTCCAGTTTTACACGTATGGAAGTCGATTAGGTACTTAATGTTGTCTGAATAACTTGATTTTTTAGAAAAATGACGAAGAAACAAAAATTTAAAGGATAAACAATTCAAATTATGAAAATAATATCTCCGATGGCTTTCATTTAAGGACCATTAGAGATCAAGCCTTTATTATTTTTTGAACTCAAAACAAAGCTTAGGACAAGGTTTGAGTTGTAACTTAATATTTTTTATTATATTCTTACTAACAATATGCAACAATACAAGTGGACTACTATCAAATAATGCCACCTCCCATTCCAAATCTTGGCTCCGCCACTTGTTTCATGAATAACAAAAGTAAAGTACAAAGGAATGGAAAGAGAGAACAAGTTCAAGACTTCACCATTTGTCGCACCAGAATTGTTGCTAGCAAGAGGAGCCTCTATATCCCCTCTATTATGGTTGTTTGCAATGTTTTTCTTTATCTTCATTCCTTCATGGCAAACCGAAAATTGTTAGGTGAATCAGAATCATGCTAGCGTAAATTAGATTTTGGTGCATAATTAATTTGACCTTAGCAACCTAATAATTCTCCTAAATCGGGCGGCGAATTCAGCTGTAATTTAAATATTAGATATTGTTGGTTAATCCTTGATTTCAACAGGGATTAAACTTTAAGTCATAAATAAGCTGTCATATATAATACTTAACATTTTACATTTCAAGAAAAATTTTCCGATGCGCAGAAGCGCATTGAACTTAATTACAACCATGGTGGCAAGTTCAGCTGCAAGATGCTGCGCAAAAATGGTAAATGTTTAAAGACGAATTACTCTATGTGCTAGCTATAAGAAGGGATTTAAACGAACACTAATTCTTTAGATTTTGGTCAAGTAGAAGTGGCAATAATTCATAAAACAAATAAGCGTCCAAACTTAGTCATTTATCAACTGCAATTAGCTTGGTTTGATCAAGAATCCATTTCATCCTAGTCATGTAGGAGTACTTTCAATATTTTGAAGCGTTTTGAACCAATGCTTTCGTTACAATTAATTTGAATTTTGAAATGGTTTCAAGATTGAATTGATATGAAATGCACCGAATGTTGGTTCTCCTTCTTGCGGGCCTGATTTTTTCGGGGTTGTTTTTCATCTATTTGAGCCGAAATAAGATAAACACATAAATTAGTCAAGGACGGACGCAAAGGCGGGTTAACCTAGACGACCACCCTACAAGTTTCAATTTTTTTTTAATTATAAATATAAGTAATAATCTTTAAGAAAATTGACAACTACATAGGTTTGTCAGCCCAACTAAATGTTGCTAGAGTGTTCGCCCAACCCACACTTGAATCCTGCTTCCGTACGTCCCTAAAATCAGTCATAGAGAAAATTGCAAAATAAGTAGTAGACAGAGAGGAGATTAAGGAGACAAACTGGAATAGATAAATTCCTGCAGGAAGTTGAAGTTGTTTCCACTTTTGAATGAAGAAGGCGTTCCACCCAATGTAGCCAAAGCATGAAATTTGAGATCTTCTTCTTCCTGTTTCCCGTATGCCAACCAAGGGTTGCATTTAAGCAGTTTTAGAGCAATGTCTGTATGACTCGGAACAATAAGAGTTAGCTAGGGGGAATAGTTATTCAATTTTCTAAACTATTCTGTTCGTTTAGTACTTTAATAACGTAGGAGTAACTAAAAAAGGAAAGGGTTAAAACATCTCACTAAGTAGCTGTCGCTAAGGTTGGGAAAATATATTGATTGTGTCAAATTTGTATAAAAATGTATAAAAGCATATTAAAAAGTATAAAAAGTTCATTGGAGTTGGGGTTTTTTTTTTTTTTTTTTTGTGTGTGGTCATTTTCTTTCAGAAAGAACCCCTTTAATAATACCCTGTTGCCAAAATTCTTGTTTTGTTTTTTGGCATGTGTGTTGTTAGTAAATTGCATATATTTTTCAATTTATAATGTTCTATATGTAAAAATTCTGTTTAATAGAAATAAGTAAAAGCTATCAAATAATATCAATATTACATATCAAAACAATATAAACTTAAAAATAAAAATTATCTTTTGAGATGTTTAGAATAGTGAAAGTTAACATGAAACTTGGAACGGATGAATTAAAACAAGAATATTTCCATTTGATCCTTTCAATAGCATCATTTTATTGGTCATATGTGAATTAAAAATGCTAGGTATATATTCAGTCACCATCTCCAATTACAACTCCAAACCTCCTACGTGCTTTTCACTGTTGTACTGACAATGGTGTCCGGACTATTTTATGTACACTTTGACTTGTTCCTTTTTTGGTTTAGTCAAAGGCAGACCATCCATGCCGAGACTAGGAGATTCACAAAAAAATTCTTTTAGGAGGTGTTCCACTAACAATAAACTGTTTTTTTCAAACACCGAGACAAGTCATTCTCTCACAATACATCACATAAAAAACTGTGAAAAACTAGTTTTTTCAAAAAACCAACTTAGTAGAACACCAATAGTTTGAGCCCAAGAATCAAACTCATCTACCAACCAACCGTATAATAAAATGGATTTTGTTAATATGTGCCCTTAAGGCACATGATAATGTTCATTAAACGAGCCTAATTAAACCCACTTTTGTCAAAAATTGTAAAAGTAGTTTATTGCTGGTGTTTCAAACTTATATTTCCCATGCAAACAAAGACAAATAAATGAGTTAATGTAATCCTTATCATGTCTATGGGGCACATGTTAACAAAAAAATCTAATAAAATTTACTTACCGTATAGTTGGCTATGTGTGAGCTGATACAAATTTTTGAACCCCTGTTCACCCAAAAGCACTTTGTTGGGGTCCGTGACCTCCATCAACCACTCAACCATCTTCCTGTCCCCACGCTCAGCAGCATAGAACAGAGCTGTCTCTTCCGAATGGGTCTCCATATCGGGCAAAGCCCTGTTCTTCCCCACTAGCAGTTTCGCCACCTCAATGTTGCCGAATCCGGCCGCCATGTGTAGGGCAGTCCGGCCGCCGTTGTCGCATATGGCGAGGTCATTCGGTGACATCTTCTGCACTAATTTCTCCACAAAATTCTTTCCCCCAACCCTTTTAACGGCCACGATGAGCGCCGTTTCTGAGTCAACTGTAATGCGGGCCTTCACTGCATCTGGCTCTTTTCGTATGAATTTTTCGGCGGTTTCCCAATCACCTTTGATTTCGGCTTTGTACAGTTCCAAATAATGGAACAACCTGTGGTCTTGCTCTGCAAAAGAAATTGGCGGTGACTGATCAAAAATAAGGAAACTGAAGTTTTAATGCTGCTAGTCCTTTTCTCAATTACTGTTACAGTGATTCGAATTCCTCGAAGGACAAACATTTCAAATGTAATTGAACTTCAGGGCTCCGTAATTATTCGTGGTATACTCAAGCTAGGCTAGACATTTGATTATAAAAAAAGAAAGAAATGAAGAAAGAGAGAAGAGGTTTCGAAATGGTATGGAACGAAATAAACTATTTTTATTGATTTAGTTTAAACAGGTTACGAAGTTTAATTAGTTGAATAATTTTCATTAATGTCGCTTTTAAAAACTAAATTCCTTCACTTCTTTAACTTCAACATATTAAAATGAATTTTTTTTTCCCCTTAATCGACTCATAGAAGGACTTTACTCCATATTTGTAACATAGAAAAATAATTGTACTCCACTTTA
Source organism: Vaccinium darrowii (assembly GCA_020921065.1). Lineage (NCBI taxonomy): Eukaryota > Viridiplantae > Streptophyta > Magnoliopsida > Ericales > Ericaceae > Vaccinium > Vaccinium darrowii. The sequence goes on from CM037155.1 coordinate 617,332, forward strand.
TTATATCTGTCCATCGGTCATTTAAGTTTGTTATTGTGGGTGAGAGATTCAGAGATGGGTCTTAATAAATTACTTTTTCATCAAAACAACTCCTCCAATGGTTAAATAAAATTATTTTTATTGAAAATAAGTCAGAGTTGATAGTTCTATTACTATTCAACATTAAAAAATGGTGAATTTTTAGATATAAGCCTCTCTTGACTCATGTCATCAGGTGTTTGGACAAAAAATTATTGATTAAGGGTGTCAATGAAACACACGTAAAAACCATAGGGGTTTATTTATACATGAGGGGTATCCTTCCTTAAGACACACCTCGGGGGTATTGTACTGAGATTTACCCATAAATGTAGTCGTTTTAGATTTAAATTACTTACCTAATAAATATGTTTACGCTATACTAGGAATATTTAACTCTCCTACTTCTGCTAATATTTCAAGGTATTCTTGTCTTTTTCTACAATGTCAAAAAAAAAAAAATCAAAAAAATTGGAAAAGGCTACAATACACACCCCTTATTTGGGTGTATATGATACACACCCCTATAAAAATTACGAATTTCTTGTAAAAGTTACGATTTTTTTTATAAAAGTTACGAATTTTTTTGTAAAAGTTACGAATTTTTTATAAAAGTTACGAGACACACCAAAATGTTATGAATCATAGAAAATGTTACGAATTATATTGCTAAAAAATTACGAAAAACTAAAAATGTTACGATTGCCGATGAAGTGACACAATCTGGACCATACAATAGGTGCATATGGTACACCCAAACAAGGGGTGTGTATTATAACCATTTCCAAAAAAATTATATAAATTCAGCCCTACTATTGGTCAAGATACATCTCGATGAAATCTTGTTTGTATTTCTTAAGATATTAGATGTATATCTTCTATTGTTATTCTTACTTCTGTATTCTTAATTTTTTAGTATTATGCCCACTATGCTTTTAAAATTAGAATCATACGTACCCAAATTAAGTATTTAACTATTACCTCAACATAGTCCGCGTAGGGATGAGCCCAGTAAGGTCCCGGACTTGGGCAACCATAATATAAACGTTTTTAAGTTATATTTAAGTATGATGAACTTTCCCAAATTATTGCAAAGTACTTATGTGGTTTCTTGGTCACCATATGTTGTTAAGATTAAGAGTAGCAGAGTTCAAATCTCATGCCCATTATTTTTTACTTCGCCTTTTTCAGGCCCCTCTTATTTTTCTATGTTTGTGATTTATGGCTTGTTTTTTCCCCCTCTCAAGCCACATTATTACAAAAATCAAACTATGTAATTACTTTGTTACAAATTTTGCATGCAACAAACAAAATAGTGATCTACAAGTGATATGTTCTTACATTTGATTAAAATAAATTTTCCCAATGGTGGAAAATTAAAAAAAAAAAAAAAAACCGGGCGCACTAACATGGTTTATTATTATTTTTTAACATGAATCATAATTAAAATTTGAAGCAAACATTTTATTTATGATATAGTAAAACATGGCGTAAAAGTAAAAGAAGATGTCTTGCCCCTTCAATTTCATCTATGCTATAATTCCCCAACCAGATCGTCAGAATGAAACAAACAAAAAAAACTTTAAAGATGAAATTGAAGTTTATAAAAATATGAGGACCAAATTGAGATCTTCATGTAACTCTAAAGATGAAAATCAACCATTGAATGATATAGAACCAAATTGAAACCTACCCTTGACTTTAGGTAAAAAACTATATAAGCCTCATCTTAATTTTCTGAGTTCCATTTTTATAAAAATGTTCTTGCTTTATTTTACCAATGGTAGACATGGACCAATTACTCCATGGATTTAGAACACTGCCACGTGTTATACTAACACTCATATCCACCACATATTATGTTGGATTACACAAAAATGTGTAGTGGACATGGGTGTTGGGGCACCAAATAGCGGTGCCCCAAAACTATGAAATAATTATCCGTAGACATGACCAGATTGTGAGAAGACCAAGTCGAGGGATGGAAAAAGAGAGACCTACATATGCAAATGCGGCTGAGAATAAGAAGAAAAAGGATCTTCAAATCTAATGAAGATAAAAAAAAAAAATCATTCCCTAGTCTACATTTTGGCTGCATCTATGATATAGTAAAATATGGCTTTTAAAGTAAAAGATGATATCTTACCCTCTCCAGCAATTCCTTCCCAAAGCTCTTTAGCAGTAAAATAATCCACTCCAGCAATTTCAAATCTTCCAACCTGAATCCACATGTACCATTTGAGCCTATCCATAATCCATTTCCGTACCAGATCGTCCGATCTTTTCCATGCCACGTATTCCTCGTTTTCCCTCTCCTCGTGAGTGGTGTTTCCGCCCTTTGGACCATTGACACTCGTGGTCACCGTTTTGGGCGGGGCTTGAACGGTGCCATCAATGAAACCGAGCAAGCCTCTTCTGGTAATGACGTCCAACATTTTTTGTCTCCACTCAACGTACTTTTTGTTCCACTCAACATAGTTGTACGCTACAGCATATGGATGTTCAAGCTTGTTGGGGACCAATTCCTCCAACTTCAAATCTTCAGGGTATGGGTACGGGTTATGTTCGCCCTTGCTCGATTGAACCTCGATGGGGACTGTGGACGGCCCACGGAAATCGGTGCGGTTTCGCGTTTGAAAAGATTGAAGATTGTTAGAGTCGCCACCCGGATTTGAGGTCCGAACCCGAGAAACCGATAAAAAATATGACTCATTTGCCCATTTGAAAAAGATTTCACTGATCATGGCGGAACCAAAGATTTCTCGGATTCGGGGGTTTGGTTACGAGAGGGGAAGGGTTTTACGGCACCCGTCTCGCCCGGTCCGTGAACCGGTCTCTACTCAACATTTTGTGGGATTTTGGAAATGTTTGAAGTTCAACTTTAAACACGAAATGGGGGATACGGGAATGGCAAAACACGTAAATGAATATTAAAACATAAACTAAGTGATGGTGGATGCTTGTGCGAAGTACACAATGCGATGAAAGAATGGTATAACAAAGAAAATGACAATGAAGGAGAAAAATAGAACTTAAAACATCATTTTGAACAAAATTATTTGTCTTTCCGACACTATTTGCATGTTTTGGAGGGTTTTGATATAGAAATGAGAAGAACATAAAACTACAAAGTTGTAGCCCTTCAAATTATCTACGTTTTGATATATAATACGCCCAAAACGGAGTTCGGAGTAAAAAGGTATGGCTGAAACACTGTGACTGACTTTCTGTTGGGGTTTGAGCGCTCAAGCATGACCTTGAGCGCTCAAGGCTAAGGCCTTGAGCGCTCAAGCCCTTCCCAGATCGCCAAATTCTGCTATTTTATGACTTTGAACATTCATACAACCCCAACTCAATGATTATGGTTTGCTTACCAAAACTGGACAGAAACATGAACTTAGAAAACAGATTGAGCGCTTAAGGCCTTGGGCTTGAGCGCTCAATCCTACCAAAATAACAGGTTTTAAAAATGCTTTCTTGATACTTTTCAGACCTTGTAGGCTCATTTCAAGTATGAGGAACTTGAATGAGCCCACTGGTCTCCCTCAGCAAGACCAAAACATTGTTTTTCACATGATTTTAACTACCTTTTGGCTTGATCAAGGCTTGAACTTGTGGTTTGATGAATGGATGGGTAGTGGCTGTGTTTATAGGCTATAGATGAAGTATTTTGGACAGAGGAGTGTGAGTGTAGGGCTAATTGAGTGATTGATTGAGTGGATGATGGAGTATTTGAGCTTAAAATGGTGATTTTGGCTTGGATGAGGTGGGTTTTGATGGAAGAGCTAGGTTTGGACGAAATTGATGGAGTGTATGGACTGTAAATGGCTTATTAGAGTGAGAGAGGGGCTGTTGAAGTTGGTTTCTCAAAGACCCATGTGTTGTAGGCCTTAAAGATGAGATTTTTGGGTGTTTTGGAGGTTGAAGATGATGGAGAGTGGTGGCTATGGAGGAGAGAAAGGCTAAAACGTGATTGAAGTGATGAGAGAGAGTGGAGAGGGCTGATGAAGGGTGTGAGAGTGTGTAAGAGCTCAGCCAAAGGGGTGGAGGGGGTTTATATAGAGAGAGAAATGGGAGGGAAATGGGTTTAATTTTTGAATTGGGTTTGGGGGGTGATTAGGAAATGTTCAAGGGTCTAGGAAGTGTATTTAGGCAGTAGAAAACATAGGTAGACGCTCCTCTTGCAGTAGAATATCATGATTAGATGCTCTGCAGAAAACTGATCTGGAACAGAGTTGAGCGCTCAAAGCCATGGGCTTGAGCGCTCAGGGTGGGATTTTTGGGTTTGAGCGCTCAAGGTCCAGGGCTTGAGCGCTCAAGGCTGTTGCTCAAAAGGTCAAACTTTGCGGGGCCGCCCCGGGTGCTACCGAACTCCGTTTCGTGCGTGGTTTGAAGCGTTGGAAAGCTTGAAAGGTCTACTTTCTAACCCAAGTGATTTGGACCCAAGATGATTTGTACATCAAAATGTGTGACCATTTTACCCTCAGAAGGTCGGGAAAGCAAGTGATTTTGGTAAAACGGGCACATCTCCCTCATTTTACAATGGATTGGGACATATTATATATCAAAAAAGAGGGTTTTGAATGTACTAGAAGATGGTGTAGTCTTGGGTTTGTTTTGAAATGGTTTATGGACGGTTTGAAGGGTATTTTGGTCATTTTGGTTGGTTTAAGGTTGTTTTAGGAGGGTTTAGAATGGTTTAGGGTGGTTCGGTGAGTTCAAGCCTTGTTCTTAGCCTCGAGGTATGCACGATTGGTCTATTTCATCATCGGGAATGCTCGAGCGCATCCTGGGTTCAAAATCGGGGTGTCTACAGTTGCCCCTCTTGGACGGGACTCGATGCCATTGATTTGGTATGAGTGACGTCCAAGATATAGACAGCCCAACTTATTCCCCGTGATTCATCTCAAGCTGCAAAGGAAAACATTAAAAGATCAATCGGTCGTGCTCTACGAGCTGCCTACGTACCCCATTGCAGGGATCAGACCGGCGTAGTTCCTGGGGCATACGCAAACAAATGCAACGGGTTCTCCTGTCCTTCAGGATGATTGATTTAAAAAGTTTGGTCCTTCAGGACGATTGATTTAAAAAGTTTGGTCCCTCAGGGCGATTGACTTAAAAGTTGTCCCTCGGGACAAATGATTTAAAAGTTTGGTCCCTCAGGACGATTGATCTAAAAGTTGTCCCTCAGGACAAATGATTTAAAAGTTTGGTCCTTCGGGACGATTGATTTAAAAAAGTTTGGCCCCTCAGGACGATTGATTTAAAAGTTGTCTCTCAGGACAAATGATTTATAAGTTTGGTCCCTCAGGACGATTGATTTAAAAGTTGTCCCTCAGGACAAATGATTTATAAGTTTGGTCCCTCAGGACGATTGATTTAAAAAAAAGTTTGGTCCCTCAGGACAAATGATTTTAAAGTTTGGTCCCTCAGGACAATTGACTTAAAAGTTGTCCCTCGGGACAAATGATTTAAAAGTTTGGTCCCTCAGGACGATTGATCTAAAAGTTGTCCCTCAGGACAAATGATTTAAAAGTTTGGTCCTCAGGACGATTGATTTAAAAAAGTTTGGTCCCTCGGGACGATTGATTTAAAAAAGTTTTTCAGGGCGTTTGTAAACAAATGAAATTATGCGAATCGACGAGCCTTCCCGGGTCGTGAAACGCCAAACAATCAAATCATGCGAATCAACGAGCTTTCCTGGGTCGTGAAACGCCAAACAAACGAATTATGCAAATCAACGAGCCTTCCCGGGTCGTGAAATGCCAAACAACCATGCGAATCAACGAGCCTTCCCGGGTCGTGAAACGCCAAACAAACGAATTATGCAAATCAACGAGCCTTCCCGGGTCGTGAAATGCCAAACAATCATGCGAATCAACGAGCCTTCCCGGGTCATGAAACGCCAAACAAATGAATTATGATTTTATGTGAATCGACAAGCCTTCGCGAGTCGAAACACTAGAAGCAAATGATTGTGATTGTGATTGTGATTGTGATTGGATTGGATTGTGATTGTGATTGTGATTGAGTGTAGCTACCCTCTGAACAACGGGGAGGCTAAATCTAATGGGGCTATCCCTTGAGCAACAAGATAGCCAATGATAAGATGATTGTCTACTGAGCAACGAGACAATCGAGGAAATGTGATTGCTTACTGAGCAAAGAGGCAATCAATACGCTATTGAACCAAACACATAAATGTGATAGTCTTAGCGGCATAATGGTTCATCAACAGCAAATTCTCAGAACAACTGATAAAAAGCATTAACCGAGTGATTGATGCACCAGCTAGGTGGCTTAAATGATTGGGGTGCGCCAGCTAGGCGGCTACAACAGGTGAGAAATCTATCTCCAAGTAACAGCAAGAAACCTATCCCCTGGCCAACATGGCAAGGATGATTGATTTAAAAGTTGTCCCTCAGGACCATTAATTTGAAAAACTGTCCCGCAGGACGATTGATTTAAAAGTTGTCCCTCAGGACGATTGATTTAAAAGTTTGTCCCTCAGGACGATTGATTTAAAAGTTGTCCCTCAGGACGATTGATTGAAAAATTGTCCCGCAGGACAATTGCATGCGACTCGTGGATCGACACTTCGACGACAACAATGACAACATCCCTTCTTTAAAAAGTAGGAGGCTCAATAGGGTGGCTCTTTTGCTTTACTGACTTTCCCTTTTGGGCAGGGTTTGAGTTTGAGCTTGGCAAGACTTGGGTTTTGGATTGGTTTCAGACTTTTAGGCTCCTATGCCCTAGTCCTGGATTTGGGTGTATGCTTCCCCTAGAAATGACATTAGGCTGACATGCCTCAATTTCGGGTTGACGTGCCTCCACAGATGATGAACCTCGATTCTGTTTTTCTTTCTCGCCTCTGCAGATGATTTTGGCGACCAATTGACCATGTACCCAATTGCGGGTTCTTTGACACATTGAAATCGTTTCCACGAGTCAAGGATTGACAAGACTAAGACGACATGATTGGCCTCTTGACAAAGAGGCAAATTTTTCCAAGGCCGAGGAATTTGATTGGCCTTCCTGACAAGGGAATGGACTTCGATAAGATTGATAAGGCCAAGGAATTTGATTGGCCTTTTGGACAAGAAGGGCAGACTTTGACAGACAAAGCTTGAGGAATTTGATTGACCATTTTGACCTGACAGATAGGAGAAAGAACGTGTTGACTAAAAAGATATGGAAGACTTCGTTGACTCGAAGTTCTGAAAGATGGCAAACATGCCTCACCGTTAATGTCGAAATTGTCATGATAAAATTGAATTTTTATTTTGTGATTGTTTCACTCCATCAAGTGATGTTCATTCAAATATTCTTATCAAAACACAAAATTTCTTATCATGAACTCATGCCCCAGATTGTTGATGATGCTTCATTGATTTTTCTTCAAAATGCCCCATTTTAGAGGGCTGCTGATGAAGACCTATTGATATACCCCGGTTTGGATTTTTGCTTTGAATGATGCCAGCGTTTGCACAATGCTTTGACTTTTGATTTTCAAGGGAGATTAGACTGTTCCCTTTTGACTTGAATTCCCACTATTAAGTTGCACTTTCCAATCTGAAATGACTTTTATCTAGGTTATGACGGGGCCACGGTTATGGGCTTAACAAAGGAAGGATTATAGGCTCGAAACATCTCATTTTTCCACGGGGTTATTTGAGCTGGCAGCTATCTTGGACTCCATTCATGCCCTTTTTGCTTTTTTGATGGGAGTTTTCTTCTTTTCCTCTTCTTTTCCTTTGTGCCTGTTTTTTTATTGGCACTTTCTTTCCATTTCACTTTTTTGTTCCATTTCTTCGGTGCTCCTTGTCTTGTGTCTTTTGCATTTGGCATTTTCATGTGCCAACGAGTTTGAGACCTTCATTCTTGTGATGGCTTGAATTCTCATGCACCTACATCTTGGGCACGTTTTATTCTTTCCTTTCACCCCAGCATGGGGGATAGCTGCCTAGCTGGGTTCTTTTTCAAAGAAATCGATTCAGGCTCAAAGGGGCTTGCAATGGATATTTATGTGGGGAATAAAACAAAGAATGCCCTTCTTCATTTTGAATCGTGCAACTTGATGGAGAGAACTCATGCTTGCTCTAACTTTTGCCTAGATCTCATTTTGAAGTTTGATCTAGCGAGCTTTTGCCTTAACTTTTGCCTAGGCCGCCCTTGCGGGTTTTCGACCTAGCAGGCTCTTTTTTGTCAAAGCAATACTTCTTGATGGCACTGGGGAATGGTCCATTGGAAATCCTCCTTGTGCGGGGCAAGGGTTCAATCAAAATTCATCTCGTGTTTCAAAGTGATTATCATGTTTCTCAAATGATGGTGTGAAACAATTCCAAGTTTAGGGAAAACCCAAGTTTATGATGAAAATTTCAACACAAAAGCGTCACATTGATTTTTGATAGTTACGACCGAACCGCGAAGGGTTGCCTACGTATCCCTTTGCAAGGAATCAGGTCGTGCGTAGTTCAGGACTACAAAGGTTGACTCTATTTTTGGTGTTTTTTTTTTTTTTTGACAACAATAACAAGATATTACAGACTCGAAGATGAAAACACATAGACGAGGAAAACATAAACAGACTCGAAATACAAACTGACTCAATCATAAGTAAAAACTTGACTTGACACTTGAAGACTTCCAAGACTCGTGGAAGATTGAATTATTGCATGGCCATTGATGGTTCATTGGTTCGACGAGGTGTTCGGCTTCACCAGTGGACCAGAGATGGATCCATTGTCAATGAGATCTTGTATTTCGTGACGAAGGCGTTGGCATCTCTCGATAGGGTGACCGGGTGTTTGGTGGTAGATGCAGAAGGTATTTGGGTTATAGGAACGTGGAGGACTTTGTGGAGGTGGGGTTGGTTGAAGTGGTTTGAGGAAACCAGCCATGAGAAGCTCTTTATAGACCGAGGGCAAAGGCGCAGAGAGTTGAGAAAATTTTCTTCGTCGGCTTTGAGGGCGGTTGATTTGGGTTGTGACTTCGTTGACTGGTTCAGTTTGGTTGAGATCTTTGTTGGTGGAGCTCGAAGGCACATTTTCAGTGGAGATGAGGCTGATTTTATTGATGTTGGGGTTTTGTTTATGCTGAGGCGTGGGGTTAGATATGGTGTTGAATGGTAGAAGAAAGATGGTTTTATCGTCAATGAGATCTTGAACCTTGTGACGGAGGCGTTGACAATCGTCGGTAGTATGACCGGGCACTTGATGGAAGGCACAGAAGGCATTTGGATTGTGGTAAGCTGGGAGCTTTTGAGGTAAAGGAGTTGGAGAGAGTGGTTTAAGAAGATCGGTCATGAGAAGCTCCTCATAGACTGAGGACAAAGGTGTGGGGAATTGGGAGAATTTTCTTGGTTGGTCTTTAGGCCGGTTGATTTGGATTGTGGTCGTGGTTGGTTTGGCTTTGCTGATGGTGCTGGTTGTGAAATTGGGGTTGATATTTGTGGAGTTGGGGGTGGCGTTTGCATTGTTGTTGGTAAATGGTGTGTTGGCCTTCTCAAAGTCGACCTTTTCGCCTTCGGGAGTGAGGTTGTCTTTTTCGACGTCCCAATGGTGCATCTCTATAGGTTTGAATCCTTTCATGATTGATTCCTCTAGTTCAAAGATCTTGGCCAAAGCTGCAGCCATTTCTGGGCTTTTTCCGGGTCGTTGGAGATTCTCTTGGACCCGTGGGAGACGGTCACAGATGTCTTGCACCATGATCATGAGCTGGGTGATTTGATTGCCCAGGTTGTTTACAGCCATCTTGAGTCCTTCAATTTCAGCTGGGACATCCATGTCTTGAGGTTTGGGTTGAGTCAACTTCTGCTCGGGAAGGTTTCTTTCTTGGATCAATAGCTCGGGACTGACAGTAAAGCAAAAAGGTCAAATTCAGATTGTGCCCCTGATTTCATTGAAGGAAATGTCATGCATGCGTCGTTGTCATGTCGTGTCTAAGATCTAGATTACCGGCCTCAGTCTCACTTAAGACATTGCACGGATGTTCGAAGCAACAACCACGGGGTAAGTCGTGACAGGCAGGTTAAATTCCAATCGTCGTGGAATCAGAGCCAATCTCCTTATAGACCATCCGAGACAGAGCAATAAGGTTGTTGAAATCCGGATACAAATGTACTTAAGGCTAGTCCGAAACACGGGGAGCCGTTCGAGCACGGCGAACACTGGAGGTATCTCAAACTCCACAGATTTAAAGTCTCCTAGACTGAATCCTATCCTAAGGACTCTGCTACCGGTTTCGATCTCACTTAAGACATTGCATGGATGTACGAAACAACAACCACGGGGTAAGTCGTGACAGGCAGGTTAAATTCCAATCGTCGTGGAATCAGAGCCAATCTCCTTATAGACCATCCGAGACAGTGCAATAAGGTTGTTGAAATCCGGATACAAATGTACTTAAGGCTAGTCCGAAACACGGGGAGCCGTTCGAGCACGGCGAACACTGGAGGTATCTCAAACTCCACGGATTTAAAGTCTCCTAGACTGAATCCTATCCTAAGGATTCTGCTACCGGTTTCGATCTCACTTAAGACATTGCATGGATGTACGAAACAACAACCACGGGGTAAGTCGTGACAGGCTGGTTAAATTCCAATCGTCGTGGAATCAGAGCCAATCTCCTTATAGACCATCCGAGACAGAGCAATAAGGTTGTTGAAATCCGGATACAAATGTACTTAAGGCTAGTCCGAAACACGGGGAGCCGTTCGAGCACGGCGAACACTGGAGGTATCTCAAACTCCACGGATTTAAAGTCTCCTAGACTGAATCCTATCCTAAGGACTCTGCTACCGGTTTCGATCTCACTTAAGACATTGCATGGATGTACGAAACAACAACCACGGGGTAAGTCGTGACAGGCAGGTTAAATTCCAATCGTCGTGGAATCAGAGCCAATCTCCTTATAGACCATCCGAGACAGAGCAATAAGGTTGTTGAAATCCGGATACAAATGTACTTAAGGCTAGTCCGAAACACGGGGAGCCGTTCGAGCACGGCGAACACTGGAGGTATCTCAAACTCCACGGATTTAAAGTCTCCTAGACTGTATTCGACAGTTTTGGAAGATTGCCCCAATCCTCAAGTTTTCTTTTAAGCGATAAGTCCTTGATATCGGATGGTCGGATTTGGGAAATTCTGGTCCACACATATTCCGACAATGATCTAAGATCGGATGCCTAAGGGCGATTGACCCTCCTCGGGTCAAGGTCCCTTAAACCCGTTTAGATCAGTGTTTAGGAATTTTGATGGTCCAAATTTTCCCACGTCCGGCCGCCCTAAAGGCTAACTTGTAAGAACAACGCGCATATGGGATGCACGACTCATCATCGGGCCAAGGCAACCTCCTACTAACGCGGGGAGCCGTTCGAGCACGGCGAACACTGGAGGTATCTCAAACTCCATGGATTTAAAGTCTCCTAGACTGTATTCGGCAGCTTTGGAAGATTGCCCCAATCCTCAAGTTTTCTTTTAAGCGATAAGTCCTTGATATCGGATGGTCGGATTTGGGAAATTCTGGTCCACACATATTCCGACAATGATCTAAAATCGGATGCCTAAGGGCGATTGACCCTCCTCGGGTCAAGGTCCCTTAAACCCGTTTAGATCAGTGTTTAGGAATTTTGATGGTCCAAATTTTCCCATGTCCGGCCGTCCTAAAGGCTAACTTGTAAGAACAACGTGCATATGAGATGCACGACTCATCATCGGGCCGAGGCAACCTTCTACTAACTGCCGAGACACTAAAACTAAACGAGATATCTACACAGAATATCTATACAAACGACGCTCGCGACGACTATATACAAAGCAAATGCATGAATGCAACATGGCATGGCGAGAAAAGCAGTAACACATAGCACGTAACAAGATGGAGCATGTAAACTTAACACACGGGTGGGTTGCTAAACGTGGGGTTCTATGACTAATTACATGCAAAGGCCGGTTTTGGTCACTGAGGGTACCCCGGACTCAAAATCAAAACCGCCTCCTACCGTTAAAAACGATAGTGACGATGTGATTTATCACGGTCGAGGGCTGCTGGGCATTTCGGGATTCCCTGTCACCGGCAAGCCGGGCAGGATTGCCAAAACACGCCAGCGGGGCTAAGAACCATGCAAGTGCAATGCAAAATCAAATTTCAAACATTTGAAAAATCCCACAAAACATTTTTTGAATTAAACCCACTTTGATTAACACATATTTCAATAAAATTACACAAGTGTAATAAAAATTGCACAAGTGTAATTAAATAAAATATATATTAACCAATATCCCCAGCGGAGTCGCCAGCTTGTGGACGGCCCACGGAAATCGGTGCGGTTTCGCGTTTGAAAAGATTGAAGATTGTTAGAGTCGCCACCCGGATTTGAGGTCCGAACCCGAGAAACCGATAAAAAATATGACTCATTTGCCCATTTGAAAAAGATTTCACTGATCATGGCGGAACCAAAGATTTCTCGGATTCGGGGGTTTGGTTACGAGAGGGGAAGGGTTTTACGGCACCCCTCTCGCCCGGTCCGTGAACCGGTCTCTACTCAACATTTTGTGGGATTTTGGAAATGTTTGAAGTTCAACTTTAAACACGAAATGGGGGATACGGGAATGGCAAAACACGTAAATGAATATTAAAACATAAACTAAGTGATGGTGGATGCTTGTGAGAAGTACACAATGCGATGAAAGAATGGTATAACAAAGAAAATGACAATGAAGGAGAAAAATAGAACTTAAAACATCATTTTGAACAAAATTATTTGTCTTTCCGACACTATTTGCATGTTTTGGAGGGTTTTGATATAGAAATGAGAAGAACATAAAACTACAAAGTTGTAGCCCTTCAAATTATCTACGTTTTGATATATAATACGCCCAAAACGGAGTTCGGAGTAAAAAGTTATGGCTGAAACACTGTGACTGACTTTCTGTTGGGGTTTGAGCGCTCAAGCATGACCTTGAGCGCTCAAGGCTAAGGCCTTGAGCGCTCAAGCCCTTCCCAGATCGCCAAATTCTGCTATTTTATGACTTTGAACATTCATACAACCCCAACTCAATGATTACGGTTTGCTTACCAAAACTGGACAGAAACATGAACTTAGAAAACAGATTGAGCGCTTAAGGCCTTGGGCTTGAGCGCTCAATCCTACCAAAATAACAGGTTTTAAAAATGCTTTTCTTGATACTTTTCAGACCTTGTAGGCTCATTTCAAGTATGAGGAACTTGAATGAGCCCACTGGTCTCCCTCAGCAAGACCAAAACATTGTTTTTCACATGATTTTAACTACCTTTTGGCTTGATCAAGGCTTGAACTTGTGGTTTGATGAATGGATGGGTAGTGGCTGTGTTTATAGGCTATAGATGAAGTATTTTGGACAGAGGAGTGTGAGTGTAGGGCTAATTGAGTGATTGATTGAGTGGATGATGGAGTATTTGAGCTTAAAATGGTGATTTTGGCTTGGATGAGGTGGGTTTTGATGAAAGAGCTAGGTTTGGACGAAATTGATGGAGTGTATGGACTGTAAATGGCTTATTAGAGTGAGAGAGGGGCTGTTGAAGTTGGTTTCTCAAAGACCCATGTGTTGTAGGCCTTAAAGATGAGATTTTTGGGTGTTTTGGAGGTTGAAGATGATGGAGAGTGGTGGCTATGGAGGAGAGAAAGGCTAAAACGTGATTGAAGTGATGAGAGAGAGTGGAGAGGGTTGATGAAGGGTGTGAGAGTGTGTAAGAGCTCAGCCAAAGGGGTGGAGGGGGTTTATATAGAGAGAGAAATGGGAGGGAAATGGGTTTAATTTTTGAATTGGGTTTGGGGGGTGATTAGGAAATGTTCAAGGGTCTAGGAAGTGTATTTAGGCAGTAGAAAACATAGGTAGACGCTCCTCTTGCAGTAGAATATCATGATTAGATGCTCTGCAGAAAACTGATCTGGAACAGAGTTGAGCGCTCCTTGAGCGCTCAGGGTGGGATTTTTGGGTTTGAGCGCTCAAGGTCCAGGGCTTGAGCGCTCAAGGCTGTTGCTCAAAAGGTCAAACTTTGCGGGGCCGCCCCGGGTGCTACCGAACTCCGTTTCGTGCGTGGTTTGAAGCGTTGGAAAGCTTGAAAGGTCTACTTTCTAACCCAAGTGATTTGGACCCAAGATGATTTGTACATCAAAATGTGTGACCATTTTACCCTCAGAAGGTCGGGAAAGCAAGTGATTTTGGTAAAACGGGCACATCTCCCTCATTTTACAATGGATTGGGACATATTATATATCAAAAAAGAGGGTTTTGAATGTACTAGAAGATGGTGTAGTCTTGGGTTTGTTTTGAAATGGTTTATGGATGGTTTGAAGGGTATTTTGGTCATTTTGGTTGGTTTAAGGTTGTTTTAGGAGGGTTTAGAATGGTTTAGGGTGGTTCGGTGAGTTCAAGCCTTGTTCTTAGCCTCGAGGTATTCACGATTGGTCTATTTCATCATCGGGAATGCTCGAGCGCATCCTGGGTTCAAAATCGGGGTGTCTACAAGGACCAATTTCTCAGAGAGGTCTTCGACATGATGTGCTGAGGGCGATTTGCTTGAAGAAGCCATTGACACACGGAATCGAGTAGTACTAGTTTGAGAATACCCAAGTTGTTATATATTCATATTATGGGACCCGCATTATGATTGTCTCTCACGACAATTCCATCCTTAGATGCTAAGATAGGTATTTTTGTACTTGGTGCAATGTCATAGAAACTAAAAAGGAGCAACATTGTGCACCAGTTTATTGCCATTTTTATACAATCTCAAATTTAAGCCGTTGAATTATCATTTTTCAATGTAACAAATGCAAACGCAAACGCAAAGTAAGGAATAGAATCTGTGAACAAGCACGCAAGGTATTTTATTACCCGGAGATGCTCAATAGTTCAGGGGACAAACAACTTTAGGGTAAAGATTTGAGCATAACTTAGACAATAGTGCAAGCATATGAAATTCTGGCTGTCAAGCTTTTGGGTAAAGATTTGAGCAGGGCTACAAGCTCCTCCGTCAAGCTTTAGGGTAAAAGGCTTGGCCCGGGCTAAAGGATCACACACACACAGAACTTTGCATGGGTCTGCGCCCAAGTCCCGCGAAAGGCTTTGCCCAGGATGGACTGGGCTATCTCCGAGAGAACTTGGAATGGGCCTGAGGTCATTTCTTAAAGCCCGGTTCTGGCAATTAGCCCAGCCCGTTTTCTCTCACTTAAAAGAACTTCATCGTCCAATTACTGTCTTTGATTTCTGTCTATTCGAGTTGGCCAAGATGAGCGAAGCGGAAGACGCCGTGCGCCGCCGTACAGCGGTGGCCGAGTACCGCAAAAAGCTCCTCCAGCACAAAGAACTCGAGTCCAGAGTCAAATCAGGTCCCCTCACATTTTAACTCCAATACCCATACCCTAGTTTAATAATCGACGTTCCCTCTGAAGCTCATCTCTAGGGTTTCACTGCCTCTTACCACGATCGAATTCTATCAAAGAATGTCTCTTTAGTTGTTGAATTAATATGGTTTTCGTTTTTCTGGAAGAAAGTTGTTCAATTATGGTGCACATTCAACGCTGCGTTTGATTTTCCTGAAACATTCGAAGAATGGAAAGAAAATTGTAAAAACAAATTATTGGAGTGATCATCATGTCTTGCGTCTCTGTCTATATAGTTTTTAGTATTGGATTTTTAGTAAATATAATGTTAATTATCGACGTTCTTTGAAATATCTGTTGTTTTCCGAGTCACTGCCTCGCCTCGGCTTGTCAGTAAACTAGTGAGCTCGAGTTTTAAGATGGTTTAGCGAGTGAGCCGAGCTTGAGTTAGTTGTAACTTGGCTGGTTTAGTGAATGAAAGGAGGTTGAACACCTCGATACTAAATGAGCTTAAAAGTCGAGCTAGACTAGTTTTTATGAACTGAGCTTGAGCACTGCAGAGCTCGGCTCCTATGTAGCCCTAGTTGTTCTGAAGTCCCGCTCTGCGTTTAGGAATTTATTAGGTTTTATGGTTACTTGGATATTTTTGTGATTTTGATCATGGACAAATCTGAAATTTGCTAATTGTTGTTTACGTGCAGTGAGGGAGAGCTTGCGAGCTTCTAAGAAAGAGTTTAACAAGACAGAAGAGTTTAACATCGATACCCTAGCTTTACTAAACCAAAATAGCGATGATCTCAGGACTTGTTTCACTGTGCTTGGCTAGCTTTTTGACTTTTAGGGTTTTTTAGTTAATATATGCGAGGAAAATAATCTGTCTCGTAAAGCGTGAAA